>MJUT01003488.1:34122-44890 GCA_002080005.1 Gigantidas platifrons
CATCTTAGTAAAGGCTTAAAGAGCGTCCTACGTCAATGCCACGTTTTTCATTATTTCTGTTATGCTGATTCTGTTCTCAAAATTAAACTAATTAGAACCGATTCCATAAATTTTCGCACGATCACTGTGAACTATTTCGTTTACTGTCGTACTTCGGCCGTATATGGCGGGAAATAATTAATGAGCTTATAAGGGGAATCCCATTAAAAGGAAACGACATAAATACTTTATTTACACAATAATTGATACTCAAAGCGCTACAAAAATCAAGCATTATTATACAATGTCAAAAAAAAAATGAAAACGGAACATACACAACTAGATTTATCGTAAAATTGAATGTAGGACAAGTCGTTAATTTTTATGAATGAAAACTAGCGTAATAATACAAGCAAGAGAAACAATATAAATATCGGCATTTTAATCCTCCTGACAATTTGTCATAGTTAAACATTTACCATTTGAGACACGATAAGTTATCTTAAAATCTGCAAAAGTAGTAACATTCAAAGTGTAGTGTTATCTAACAAGCACCAGATCTATATTTTGATGAGCCATCTTATGTCTCGACAGGTGATAAGATCATGACG
This sequence comes from Gigantidas platifrons, assembly GCA_002080005.1. Classification (NCBI taxonomy): domain Eukaryota; kingdom Metazoa; phylum Mollusca; class Bivalvia; order Mytilida; family Modiolidae; genus Gigantidas; species Gigantidas platifrons. Next base: position 34,713 of record MJUT01003488.1, read on the forward strand.
GTTGTCATGTAAACAAACAAAAATGGCCGGAAGGCGACAAGTAAATACGGTTTTGCAAACCGTATAAAAATCCAATAAGCCGTTTAGGAGGAGTTCCACTTACAAGGTACATGCCCCCCCTTTTGTGAAAGTATAAGTTGAATTATCTCCCCTTTTGAATTTTGGACAGCAACCATATTCCTTCATGCCCATCTACAGGTAGTGTACTACAAGTGTGTAAAGTTTCATAAAAATCCAATAAGCCGTTTAGGAGGAGTTTTGCTTACAAGGTACATGGATGGACGGACGGACGGACAGGGTGATTCGTATATACTCCCCCAAACTTTGTTTGTGGGGGTTATAATTAAGCTTCATTGAATAACAAAAATAAAATGTTTTTAAACTACATATGGTGTCCTTACTACCGACCAAGTTTCATGAAATTCTATTCAGTAGTTTCAGAGGAGATCCGCTGACAAGCTGCTTCAGAAGTATATTTCGGGAAATTTTTAAGTTCAAAGGGGCATAACTCCCACAAAATTTAGGGGATCAGAATTGCCTGGTAATATGCACAACTACATATGGTGTCCTTACTACCTACCAAGTTTCATGAAATTCTGTTCAGTAGTAGGAGTTGCACTGACAAACTGTGTGATGGACAGACGGACAGGACAAAAACAATATGTCTCCCCACCAAAGTGGGGTGAGACATAATCATCAATTGACAAAATGCTTTCAGTCTTATAAGCTTATGATCTCAAACCACCTTCCAGTTACAGGTGGTTACATGCAAAAAACATTGTCATAAAAATATGGCCGTTCAGCAATCTTAACTAATAAGAAATTTAGCATGCATCCACCCTTAATTATCAACTGCTTCACTACAATCTTGTGATCTCAAACCACGCTCCAGTTACATTAATACAATGTCAGATATGTGGTTATATTAATACAATGTCATCAGATATGGTGCTGCTATCAATGATATCCTGACTATCAGCCCTTGATCATGAACTACTTTACTATAAAATATACATGTATTAGTAAAGTTCTGGTCCCCCTTTACATGTACTTATCAATATAAACATTTGATTATCTTATAAAAAAAAGCATTTCTAAGAGTTACTATAAAGTTAGTGTCAAGAAACCAGTATATGAACAGCAGTTATTTTCTAATACCACATAATCTTTCTCGTCTAATGACATCTATTCTGTCTTTAGGATTCTTCTTAGGAAATTCAGTCATAGTTGCAAGATCAATGATGTATTCTTCTCCATGTTCATCTCTGAAGTCGACATCTGTCCTGTTGGAAGTTCCATTGTAGGCATTTTCAAGATGCATGTTTTCCATTAGTGGATACGGTTCCAATGTCATAACTCCAGTTATAGGATCATTGTTCTAAAGAAAAAAGTAAAACCATCTATCATTGGTGGATATGATTATACATTGATCAGAATAATTTTACATTGTCAGAATAGATTTACATTTGTAAAAATAATTTTACATTGTAAGAATAGATTTACATTTGTAACAATAATTTTACATTGTCAGAATAGATTTACATTTGTAAAAATAATTTTACATTGTCAGAAGAATTCTACATTTTTTTAATGGTTATACATTTGTTGGAATAACATGATGGAATAGGAGGTACATATTTGTTAGAATTGTTTTTCATACCTCTAAAAACAAAACAAAACATATATACCTTCATAAACCACTGAACTTGTTCTATATATACCTTCATAAACCACTGAACTTGTTCTATATATACCTTCATATACCACTGAACTTGTTATATATATACCTTCATATACCACTGAACTTGTTCTTTAATTAGTTCTGCCTCTGCCTGGCAAAACCTCGTATGAGCAAATTTTCTAAACCAATCAAGCATATCTTGTTTAGCACTCGTGGCATATTCAGCAATACCTTCGATGGTAATCTCACTACTTCTTTGATCGATGGTAAAACACATTTTAGGATAGTTGTTCTCCACAGATAGTAGGTACGACAGCTGCAAGTACACATGTATTAACACATTCAACAAACGATCCTACAATCAGTCTCAAGTTTAGCAGTTGTCTTAAATCTGCTCAATTGTAAGAGTTATCTATATAAAGATATTCTACACATCATCTTGCAAAAAATATAAATTACATTTGTAAAAGAAAAGCTTGAAGATTCCAAAGAGGTCATCAGAAGCCATAATTCAAAGGAGAGAAAATACAATGGCAAAACATGTTGTGTATTCCAATCAAATATAATACACTAAAACGAAAAAATATACAATCATGCATCTTCCTGTCAAGACTAGAATGGAAATAAGATTTTAACAATTTATTACATTGGAAATCTTTCCTTTATTCCAAAATCATTTCAGTCTATGTCATCCAGGTGTTTGAAAACACCAAACAAAACTGTCTCCCATTGAAAGTGTTCTGGGGATGCAAATTTCAAAAAAATTGAATGATGGGAAAATTTTAGGGTAACCCAGGTCTACACCCTTAAACAAAAAAAAAGGAGTAAAAAAAAATATAGTATATACAGTCGCTTGAATTTCAGTGATTTAAATAAAAAAAAAAAAGAGTAAAAAACTAGAGAAAGTTGATCTGGTGATCACAGATACCCCCACATTCCAAATTTTCATCCACAAACCTTTAAAGTCCCTATCTTCTAAGAGAAAAAGGGCCATATAACGGTAAATGTCAATTTCACCATAATCGAATTTAATCTGTATTTTATGGTACATCGCATTGTGTTAAAGTTTGAAAAGATTTGGTTGAGTCGTACCTTAAATACCACCAGGAAATCTAGAAAGTCCCTATTTTCTAAGAGAAAAAGGGCCATAACTCAGGAACTGTAAATGTGAAATACACCGTAATCGAACTTAACCTGTATTTAGTGGTCCACAGCATTGTGTTAAAGTTTGAAAAGATTTGGTTGAGCCATACTTTAAATATCATCCGGAAACCTAAAAAGTCCCTATTTTCTAAGAGAAAAAGGGCCATAAATCAGGTACGGTAAATGTGAAATACACCGTAATCGAACTTGACCTGTATTTAATGGTCAACAGCATTGTGTTAAAGTGTAAAAAGATTTGGTTCAGCCATACTTTAAATATCATCCGGAAACCTAAAAAGTTCCTATTTTCTAAGAGAAAAAGGGCCATAAATCAGGAACAGTAAATGTGAAATACACCATAATCGAACTTGACCTGTATTTAATAGTCCACAGCATTGTGTTAAAGTGTGAAAAGATTTGGTTGAGCCATACTTTAAATATCATCCGGAAACCTAAAAAGTCCCTATTTTCTAAGAGAAAAAGGGCCATAAGTCAGGAACGGTAAATGTGAAATACACCATAATCGAACTTGACCTGCATTTAATGGTCCACAGCATTGTTTTAAAGTTTGAAAAGATTTGGTTGAGCAGTACTTTAATTATCATCCGGAAGCCAAATTGTGATGGACGGACGGACAGACATGAGGATCCCTATATACTCCAGACTCTTGTCGAGCGGGGGCATAAAAATATAGTATATACAGTCGCTTGAAATAAATAATAAAAAAAAAAAAAAAAAGCACAAAAAATATTATTTTATTTAAATCATTGAAATTCAAGCGACTGTGATTGATGCTTCAACTTGAAAATAAGAGAGCAATTCATCGTTAGCACATTTTCTCTGACCTAATTACATGTACACATATTGATAAATGTTGATTGAAATGAATATGGTTTAATACAAACAGACCCTACAAATGACATTGTTGTTTACTCCTTTTTGGCGTGACAAATAACAGTCTATAACGATGCATTCCATACATTTACCTTTTCAATGCAGCAAAGTGTATCGTTTACATGACCAAAAAAATCAGGATTATTCCTTTAATTTTAGATTTCAAATTGGGAACGATCGACAATTGAAAATACTACTTGCAAACTTGGGGAGAATTATTCTTTTTCATTATTTTTTTTTTTTCGGATAAAAACAGGAATACGGGATTTTCTTCTAGACATCTACTCTGCTTACAAAAGTTTTGTATGAACAGCCGCTTTAGGACTGGAAGTTTCTGGATCCAATGATATCGTTTTGATTTGCCTTTATATTAATATAATTGATTAATTTCTGGCAACGTGGATGATCATTGAACACTCTGGCAATACATAAACTTGTGTACATTCTTCTGTTATATTAATATTAATATATATAACAGGGATATTTATTTGTCTTCATGATTGATAGATGATAAACACATCTTAATTTAGGTTATCTCAGAAAAATCAGGCTAAATTTTCATCAGTAAAAAAAAGAACAAGCGTTTAATATAATTTTATGTGGGATGGGATTAATTGGAAAAAAAAGGGGGGGGTAAATATTTTGCTGACAAATAACCGATAAAATGAATTATATGAATTGGGCTTTTTTTCGCACTCCAGATGCACTCCCTTAAAAATACTTTTACCAAAAGTAACCACGCGTGGATGATGACGCACAACTCCAAGTAATGATAATTATTATAGATCATTTTAATTTACATGCATTAGAAATGTTCCCCTATATAGATACTAAAATCATACCTGTTCATATTTTGTGACCGATTCATATATTAGATAAAAATTCAATATAAACATACAAACACATCATAGCATAAAAATCTGCTTATAAATTAGTGCCGGGGATATTTTATAGAATAATTTTATTTAAAAAAAAGTGTTTTGTTGTACTATCGGGAAATGAAATGCAGTTGCTAAGGAAGATAGTTTATGGTGTTTAATGCCCCTTTCAACAATATATCGGTCAATTTTATTGGTGGAGAAAACTGGAGTACTCGGAGAAAACCATTGACCTGTTGCAAATCACTGACAAGCTTTATCACATAATGTTGTATTGAGTACACCTAAGTAAGAATTTTTATCGTAAGTGTAATTTTAGTCGTAAGATAATCTTTGTGTAAAGGACTTAGGAATTGTCGTAGGATAATCTTAAGTGAAAAGTTTAGGATTAAAGTTACAAATTTTTGTGAAAAGGGCTACAGGAAAGTACGACGATTAGCCATCTTGAAACCTGATAAGTTAGGAAGACGTCCGAGCATTTCCGCAAACGCTTCGAACGAATAACTGATAGTACACGAGCGCCACCACGCGTCAATAGGTGCGGGTCCAATCCATTTTGGCTTAATTTGTGGATGTGGTTTTAGAGCAGGAGATTAAAGTTTGAAAACGTAAAGATGGATGATGGATGCTTCATGATGCTAAAAAATCACACATGGCATTTGGCCATACAAAATAAAAATGAAAATCTTTTGCATTCATTAAAAAATATTGAGTTACTGAACTGAATTAAAATTGAAAGTACATTTTTGTCTTTATGGAAGGACAAAGAAACAAATTAATTTAATACTTAATGCCTCTAAAGGCAAGTAAAGAGCCACTAGAACTCCTCTATGATATGCTTACCACTAGAACTCTTCCATGATATGCTTACCACTAGAACCCTTCTATGATATGCTTACCACTAGAACTCCTCTATGATTTGCTTATCACTAGAACTCCTCTATGATATGCTTACCACTAGAACTCTTCCATGATATGCTTACCACTAGAACTTCTCTATGATATGCTTACCACTAGAACACTTCTATATGCTTACCACTAGAACTCCTATATGATATGCTTACCACTAGAACTCTTCCATGATATGCTTACCACTAGAACTTCTCTATGATATGCTTACCACTAGAACACTCCTATATGCTTACCACTAGAACTCCTATATGATATGCTTACCACTATAACTCCTCTATTAAATGCTTACCACTAGAACTCTTCTATGATATGCTTACAACTAGAACTCTTCTATGATATGCTTACCACTAGAAGTCTTCTATGCTATGCTTACCACTAGAACTTCTCTATGATATGCTTACCACTAGAACACTTCTATATGCTTACCACTAGAACTCTTCTATGATATGCTTACCACTAGAACACTTCAATATGCTTACCACTAGAACTCTTCTATGATATGCTTACCACTAGAACACTTCTATATGCTTACCGCCACTAGAACTCCTCTATGATATGCTTACCACTAGAACTCTTCCATGATATGCTTACCACTAGAACCCTTCTATGATATGCTTACCACTAGAACTCCTCTATGATTTGCTTATCACTAGAACTCCTCTATGATATGCTTACCACTAGAACACTTCTATATGCTTACCACTAGAACTCTTCTATGATATGCTTACCACTAGAACACTTCTATATGCTTACCACTAGAACTTCTCTATGATATGCTTACCACTAGAACACTTCTATATGCTTACCACTAGAACTTCTCTATGATATGCTTACAACTAGAACACTTCTATATGCTTACCACTAGAACTCTTCTATGATATGCTTACCACTAGAACACTTCTATATGCTTACCACTAGAACTCTTCTATGATATGCTTACCACTAGAACACTTCTATATGCTTACCACTAGAACTTCTCTATGATATGCTTACCACTAGAACACTTCTATATGCTTACCACTAGAACTTCTCTATGATATGCTTACAACTAGAACTCTTCTATGATATACTTACCACTAGAAGTCTTCTATGCTATGCTTACCACTAGAACTCTTCTATGATATGCTTACCACTAGAACTCTTCTATGATATGCTTACCTACTAGAACTATTCTATGATATGCTTACCACTAGAACACTTCTATATGCTTACCACTAGAACTTCTCTATATGCTTACCACTAGAACACTTCTATATGCTTACCACTAGAACTTCTCTATGATATGCTTACAACTAGAACACTTCTATATGCTTACCACTATAACTTCTCTATGATATGCTTACCACTAGAACACTTCTATATGCTTACCACTAGAACTCTTCTATGATATGCTTACCACTAGAACTCTTCTATGATATGGTTACCACTAGAACACTTCTATATGCTTACCACTAGAACTCTTCTATGATATGCTTACCACTAGAACACTTCTATATGCTTACCACTAGAACTTCTCTATGATATGCTTACCACTAGAACACTTCTATATGCTTACCACTAGAACTTCTCTATGATATGCTTACAACTAGAACTCTTCTATGATATACTTACCACTAGAAGTCTTCTATGCTATGCTTACCACTAGAACTCTTCTATGATATGCTTACCACTAGAACTCTTCTATGATATGCTTACCTCCTTTTCTGTTAGTTCTGAAATAAGATGATTATGGAATTTTTCAGTTTTATATTTCTCCAAGACTGCTTTATCTAACTGTTCTTTAGCATCATTAGTTTCTCTCTGTGACATACTGTATATCCAGAATGATACAGAACACATTTGTTGATTGGACGATTTTAAAACTTGTTTCTGTTTATCTGTTAAATAAAAACAATCTACATGTATTGTATATGTAGAACTAAGTTCAATTACTACAGATGTCTCACATATAAATCATTGAAGTAAAACTAGTCTTATCTGTAGAGTACTCAATTCAATTACTACAGATGTCTCACATATAAATCATTGAAGTAAAACTAGTCTTATCTGTAGAGTACTCAATTCTATGTATTTAAAAACCAGTCCTGTCTATAATAGACTTAATTCAAAGTAGTCAAACCTGTCTTAAGAGGTCACCTTTGGGACAAAGAAAAGATGGCCTTACAGTGTGGGAAACCATTTTTTTCAAACACTCGCCAAAATGAAATAGAGCTCGCCATGTTTGGAGAGTGACATTTTTTTTAAACTCGCCAACAAATACCAAATAAACAATACAGTAATGTTCAACAATTTATTTTGCAGATTTTGACAAGTCATTAACTTGGTCAAAAAGGATCAACACTCTCTTAAGAGCTGCACTGATCTCTTATTCCTCAATTTCGTTGTCTTCGTCTTCATCAAGTACGGAAGCACAGACTTTTAAGTTTTGATACGCGGTATAAAACATGTATGTCAAATCTGGTTCCGACACATATTTAACTTTTTGTTTTCGCGTAGGTTTTCGCTACGAATTCGTTTGAAATATTTCAAAACCAAATTATTGTATTTGCATTAATTTTAAAAGTCATCACATCTATTTTTTATGAAACAATATTTCATTTAATCGTGAAATCGACCTTGGCAAAATTATGCGGGTCGGGATTGTATACTTAATTTTTCTGTAGAGAAAGTGTCATAATCTCCAACGTTGGAGGTAAAGATAGATACGATACATGATGGAATGTTTTCTTATCGAGCAATGATTAATAAAATGTTGGATAAATGACACAGTTAACATATATTTTAACTGTTTGGGAGCTATGGTATTTTAAAGCTGTATACCAGTTATCGTGGCGAGCGTTTTCAAGTTCCTACTCGCCTTACAACTGTTACTCCCCAGACCGGCGAGTATAAAGTGGACTGTACTCGCCACCCGACATTTCAACTCGCCTTGGCGAGTTGGCGAGCGTTCGTTTCCCACACTGCCATATAAAACAGGTGACCTCTTAAAAGAGGTTCAATTCATATGAAACCAGATGAACTGTGAGCTAATGCTCACTTATGATACCCCCGCTGTTCGGCAAACAGGAAGTAAGAATCTGACGAGTCAAAAAACGCTTCCCACGATATGGGGTACCTATATGAAGCTTGTGACCAAATATCAGATTTCTGCCATCAATAGTTTCTGAGAAAAATGTGACGAAAAATGTGCATATATGTTCAATGTGTATAAAAACCAACTATGTCGGCAAACAGGAAGTAGGAATCTGATGGGTCCAAAAATCCTTCCCATGATATGGGGTACCTATATAAAGCTTCTGACCAAATATCAGATTTCTGCCATCAATAGTTGCTGAGACAAATGTGACGAAAAATGTGCATATATATTCAATGTGTATAAAAACCAACTAAGTCGGCAAACAGGAAGTAGAAATCTAACGGATCCAAAAACGCTTCCCACAATATGGCATACCTATACGAAGCTTGTGACCAAATATCATATTCTTGTTATCAATAGTTGCTGAGAAAGATGCGACGAAAAATGAGCATATGTTAAATGTGTATAAAAGCCAACTAAGTCGGCAAACAAGAAGTAGGAATCTGACGGATCAAAAAACGCTGTTAAAATTCCGGGCAAGGATACCATTCACACAAAACGATTTAACTGTACAGAAGTGTTTGCAAATGCAATGAATGTATTCTAACAATGAAGTCTGATACGTGGGCCCTTCGGTGAACTACTTGGTTTTGTTAGTTTTCCTTTTTTTAGATTGTACAACTGCATAAACCTACCTCGAGGCGATGTTCAAGTATCCGTGCGTGTGACATAGCAAACCACCCGTGATTATTGGACCTGGCAGCTCTGTTATGGAGGAACATCATATGATCATACCTACCAAGTTTAACTCACAGAAGTAGATTTAAATGTGTAAAAGCATACAATACAGACATCCACAATGACAACAGATGATGTCAGAGGCAAAGTGATGACAATAACTGACATGACCTTTGGGGTCAGGTGGAAGAAAAATGAAAGTTAAAGCCACATTACAGAGGGTGGAAAGAGGGGTTATGAGCACAGAAGAACGTGAAATAACTAGAGGCTCACATGAGCCTGTATTGCTCACCTGACATAACTAAGTCCTCTTAAGAATGTCTGCATGCCGAATATATCTAAGTTACTATTCAAATCCCATAGGGTTCTATGTTAAAACTATGTCTGCTCATGGCAGCCATCTTGGATGGAGGTAGTAGTCACCGGACACAATTTTAAAAGTATACTACCCAAGGACCATCCATTCCATATTTGCTTTAAATTGGCTGACTGGTTTCAGAGGGAAGACTTTTAAACAATTTTCCCATAGGGTCCTATGTTAAAACTATGTCCGCTGACTGCGGAAATCTTGGATGGAGGTCGGGCTCACAGGACATAATTTTGAAAGTTGACCACCTAAGGACCATTCATGCCATGTTTGCTTTAAATTGACTTGCTGGTTTCAGAGGAGAAGACTTTTAAACATTTTTTCCATAGGTCCAATGTTAAAACTAAGTCGAGTCATGGTGGCCATCTTGAATTTCCGATCAGCAAACGAATCACAAGTTTAGTACAGGATCACCCAATGGTCATTCCTGTAAAGTCACAATTCAATTGGCTTAGTGGTTTCTAAGAAGAAGATTTTTAAAATTTCGAC
>MJUT01003488.1:45149-61286 GCA_002080005.1 Gigantidas platifrons
GACCAATCAGAACACATTATGAGCCCTGGCAGCCATGTTGGATTTCCGATCAGCGCCAAAAACAAAAATCTTGTATATGACCATCTAATGAACATTTCTGCCAAGATTGGTTCAAATCTGTTGTGTGGTTTCAGAAAAAAAAGATGAAAATGTGAAATTCCCATAGGGTCCAATGTTAAACTAAGTCGAGTCATGGCGGCCATCTTGGATATGCGATCGGCACAACAATAACAAATTTAGTAGAGGACCATCCAGTCATCATTTCTGTAATGTTACAATTCCATCGGCTAAGTAGTTTCTGACAAGAAGATTTTCAAAGTTTCAACCAATCAGAACACATTATTGGCCCTGGCGGCCATGTTGGATTTCCGATCTGCACCAAAATAACAAATTTAGTAGAGGACCTCCCAATGAACATTTCTGCCAAATTTGGTCCAAATCAGTTCAGTGATTTCAAAGAAGAAGAAGAAAGTATGAAAAGTTTACAGACGCGGACGACGACGACGACGGACGCAAAGTGATGACAAAAGCTCACATGACCCTTTGGGTCAGGTGAGCTAAAAATGAATTTAATAATGAATGGAAAATAGCTTTTATCCTTGTACAGAGCATATTTGTCTGTGTGCACGAAACACAGTGAATAGCAGACCTAAAACCACAGGCGCTCGGGTACAGTCTATGATTTTCGTTGACGTATTTTACACATCTTAATACAACCCGTTGATACAACACACTAGGGACACAAGTAGCCCATATGCAACTCAAACACCACCGAGTAGAACAAATGGTAATCTGGACAGTGTGCATCAGTACATTGGCAGGCCTTTATATTTTTCTGCAAGAAATGTACACTCGGCAAACCGCCGCCATAATATACAAAAGAATGCAAATGTAAGAGAAAAACACAACAACATAAAACCTAATCTGGACACATATAACAAAGGAAGTACAACAAGTGAATATGCAAAACCTACCTTGGACCATTTTTTAGAGACAAATCAAAACAGAATGGACTTGAAATAACCACCTCAGACTTCACTATCGCCTCTTATAATTGCAAAAACATCAAAACTAGTGTATATGCCATCGATGAACTAGGAAAAACAGCGAAAATTATACTACTTCAGGAACATTGGCTTTTTCAGTGTCAAATTAATTTATTAAGTGAAATTCACTCCAACCTAATGCATGCTGGAAAAGGAGTTGATAAAACAAACGAATTACAACCAGATAAATTACCTCGAGGCTATGGAGGTGTGGGAATTCTATGGCACAAAGATATTGATTCATCTGTAAACATGATAGACGACGGAGGAGAGAGAATTCAATGTATTGAAATAACACAAGAACATGGAAAACCAATAATAATTATTTCAGTATATATGCCCACCTCTGGAGATAGCGTTAGAACAATGGAATATCAGGATATGTATAGATCAAATGTTTGAAATATATCAAAATACACACTACATTGTTATAGGAGGCGACCTAAATGAAGACCTGTCTGTACATACTGCCAATAGGAGGAAAAGTTATATTTTAGATTTTATTAATGAATGTAATCTATGTTTTAACACTGATAGAAAAAACATTTGTAAATTCGAAAGGAGAGGACTGTTCCGAAATAGACTACTTCTTAATTGATAAAAGAATGCATTCAAACGCAAGGAAGAGGACATTAGATTCCATGGCAACAAATACTTCGGATCATCATCCTATTACCATTACGGTGCAGTTTACTCCAAAAAGTATCAGTAAAACTCTGAACTTAAGAAAGTGAAAAGAATTAAATGGGATAAAATTGACAAAACCGAATACCAAAACAAAATCAACGAAAAGATGACGTCTGACAGGAAAATCTTAATGGAAGGAAATCTGGAATCATCTATAGAATCGGGGCCATAGTGATAGTACGATGCCTCTTTAGTCCGACAGTTCAATAGTCCGACGGTTTGATAGTCCGGCGGTTCGATAGTCCCGACAATTGTCTACAAAAAAGTTGGAAGTTCGCTACACCATACAATTAATTCCCATAAAAAATTTTTTTTTGATATCAAGAGTGGTTTCAGATTGTATTTATTAGCAAATTTGACTGTATATACATTTATAATTCTTTTATTTTTCTACCAGACTCTGTTTAGATGCGCCGCCTAAATATTATTCTATCTTCACTGGCCAATGGTATAGGCCAGCGAAAATGATCATATTCCACCGAACTAAAGTTTAAAATGTCAATGTAGCTTTAGAATGTGTAAAAAGGGATATGCTGACACAAAATCGAAAGATTCGAAGTAAAGCAAAACGAAGTAAGTCGCAGTGGGATTTTCTTACCAGGAAAAATTCTCACAAAATGCAAGTTCAAGATGGCCCATAGAATCGGTTTGATTTGAAGTTTTTGTTTAAGCCGACTTTATTACATCTGTGATAGTGAAGACGCACAAGAAACAATTACATAAAAGAATTGAAAAAGTGTCCATGGGATACACTTCCACATATTCTGAGGGGGGAAACTTTTGATCAGTTTTCGACTCACTGCCCAAAGGACATGGTACGATAAGGCCTATATTTGGCCCCCTCTATGACTGGAAATTAGAAATTTGATATGGAAAAGTTTTCTTCTGTTGTTTAGAAGGTTAAATGAATGAATAAGCTTGATCAACCACATTTATAAGCATATCATCTTTCAATGATTGAAAATATGATGTCCCAAATTTGGCAAATCTGCAAATTTTCTATCATATATGCCGAAATTGGGTAATGTTTGGAACATTTTTTCAATTTTTGAGTGCCTCCGCCAACTTGACCCATAATTATCGTTTATGATTTCTAAATGCCGCTTTGATAGGAGTCCAAATCAGTTAAGATATCCCTGGGTCACGTTGGCGGAGAACTTTGAACATAACAAAATAAGCATTGAAAATTGGCATTTTTCCAGATTTTGTTGTTTTTGGCACATAATTTTAGGCTTCCATAAATTTCAAAATTTATGAAATGGAGAAAATTTAAAACCACATTCAAAAAATTTAATCATTCAACTAACTGTGTATATCGCATTTTTGTCTTTACTTCAGATTTTTTTTGTCGTACAATAGGGAGCCTTGTCCTTTGAACTATGTGTACTTGTTGTATTGTGGTTCTTAGCATTCTGTTTGGGGTTTCATGAAATTTAGATCAAGCAAACTAAGGTTGGAGTGCAGAACCAGAAATATTATCAGTTTGCTAAGTTTTCAAGGGGCATAACTCTGTAACGGTAAATGATCTCAAGCCCACTTTCGAACTCTGTCTGGGTATTGTGGTTCTAGGCATTGTGTATAAGTTTCATTAAATTTGTATGAGGCAAACTAAAGCTAGAGTACGGAAACCAAAGTCGGACGGAATGTGAAGGGTAAGACTTAACGCCCTTTTCGCCTAGCGGTGGGGACATAATTAGCAGGTGAAGAAATCTAACAAATACTGTCAAAATTTGATTGAAAATATAACATTCCTGAAACAGAACTAACACTTACAAAATCACAGGGCTTATCGAGATATAAGTTTTAAAAACCAGAGGCTCCTAGGTATCGATCACCTGTAGACAAAATGGATCTTCAACCAGAAGATTTGCTTACTACTTTTCCCAAAAGGGCTTCTATGATTTGGTTTCAAATTTGTCAAGGGGGTTTAGACAAAAGATCTAACTGATTTTTCCCTTGGTTAATCTATGTTGGTTATGGTGGCCATCTTGGTTGATGAAGCATACCATAAGACACGGTTCAGAAAAAGGACCATCTAAGGTGTCATGTCTGCTTACAGATTTTTAAATTTTAATTATTGAGTGATTTTCCCCATAGGAACCTATGATAGACTATGTTCGGCTATGACGACCATCTTGGATGGCGGAACAAGTCATAAGACACAATTCTGAAAGAGGATCACCTTAGGACCATTGTTGCCAGGTTTGATAAAATTGGCCCAATAGTTTCAGAAAAAAAATGCTCTTTTAGTGCTTTACCCATAGCGTCTAATGTTTAAACTATGATCGGCTATGGCCGCCATTTTGGATGACAGACCGGGTCACAGGACACATTTCTGAGAGGACCGGAGTTTGGTTCAAAATGGCCATGTGGGTTTAGAGGAGATGTTTTAGTGAATTCTGGACGGACCATGCACGCCAAGTGATGAGAAAAGTATAAAATGTATATAAAAGTATAAAACAATCAATCTCTGATACAAATTTGAATGCACTGAATATGCATATTTCATCAAATTATGAATCATCAGCAGTGCATACTCCGGGACAAAATTATTGAAGTCCAAATCAATAAGCCAAAAAAAAAAATAAAAAATTGAAGAGCAAATTCAAATACCAAAAATGACCGAAAATTGTAAAAAAGCATCTAAGGACAGAGATACCTCCGAAGTTTTCGAAAATTCTTAATTCAATAGAAACCTGTGCAAGATTTTGAGGCACCGCAATAGTTCACTTATATTGTTTTTCTGTACATGTAAACTCTATGATCAAATATGAACCATTTATATCTATTTGAAATAATTTAAATATTGTAAAGAACATTTATTCGGGAGAAAATAGTTTTGAAGCGTCAACAAAGTGTCAAAACTGTACAACTCCGTAACAAACTGCTTTCCAGTATTGATCAATGTTTCGTCTACCATTGTTGTATTCTTCCTTCAGTCTCACCATCCTCTCTTCAAGAATCCTCCACTTTCTTTTCCTCTTTGGCGCTGGTTCTCCTCTATCCACTGCCTGTACCGAGTTCTCCAGATATGCTTGCTGGTCTTTCAAATATCTTATGAAGGTCCACAAAGACGGATGTCGCACTGAAACAGCGTTATTCCAGAGTCGTGGTAACCTGGAATTAATATTAAGTAGGGCAATTTAAAATCAAAATGGTAGTGCTTTACACAATACATGTAAATACTACACGTATTAGTGACGAAACAGAATGAAACACAGAAAAATCGTCAACATCCCCTGAAAAGACCAGTTTTCAGCATAATAGGATGTTTGCTGATCTGTTTCAAAATAACAGGTTGTGAAAAAAAATTGGATATTTTGGAAATTGAAAGTAATTTGATGAAGAAATACAATGATTTAAAAATATTAATATGTTCGTGTACTTGTTTTTTTTTAGATATTGGCAGTTGAAAATATGGCGGGAAAGCTTTTTGTCCTTTAAAAGCTATGATAAAAGGCCGTTGGCACTGGTCCCCCGACGTCAAGGTTATATGGTAAGATTAAATTTTGAAACTACTGTAAACTAGAGGTTCAAGTGAGCCTGTATCACTCACCTGACTATATAATTCTGAAAGGGGACCACCCAAGGACCATTTTGAAATAAAAAAAAAGGGGAGTAACTCTGGTTAGATCTGTTGAAAAATCATCATTATCGAACTTGACCTAGATATTCATGAGTTACATTTACATACCAAACCTAGGTGCAATCAGACTTTTTGTTCACAAGTTATAATTTGGAAACCAAAAAATTAGCAATTTTGAAGAATAAAAAGGGATGTAACTCTGGTAAGATTTGTCGAAAAATGATCGCTATCAAACTTGACCTAGATATTCATGAGATACACTTACATACCAAACCTAGTTTCAATCTGACTATTTGTTCCCAAGTTATCATCTGGAAACCAAATATTTGGCAATTTTGAGGTATAAAAAGGGGCATAACTCTAGTAAATTTTTTTGAAAAATTGTCATTATCGAACTTGATCTAGATATTCATAACATACACTTACATACCAGACCTAGCTTCAATCTTACTTTTCATTCACAAGTTATCATCTGGAAACCAAGCACACGGACGGACGGGCAGACGACACCCATTTATATAGTCCCCTTTGACGAAGCGTCGGGGGACAAAAAAGTAAAACAAGGTTTTCATAATACTTTCTCATTTGGCCTTTCAATATGTAAGCAATGAAATTATGAAAAAAATATGTTCATGGGCAAACATTTTCAGCTTTTAAAATGGATAAAACCTAAGGAGTTCGAAAATCTTACAATCAAACTTAAAACATGGGGAACACCTTTAATTAAAAACATTATAATTGTGGTATTCTCTTTGTTAAAGGTTTATACTTACTTTCAACACTATTGTTAGTTCTGTTGTTCATGTCTCTATCATGAACATTCCACATCTGGGGCGGGAACAACCCATTTAAATAGTTTCTTTCGAAGTAGTTCAGAAAGTCTCTCAGTCCAGCATATTGCCTACATAGTCTCTGAGTTCTCTGGGATGCTCTCAAAAGATGAAAATTCTGGCACACAACAGCTCTCGGCAGGTATCCAATGGCCATAATTTTGCGGACTATTCTTTTTACTGCTGGTTGTCGTCTGTAGCTTGCTGAAAGACCCAAGTTCTGGACTTTTCTCCACAAACTCTGATTGAAGTGAAAGTAGCACCCACTAATCTGAACGTGTTGTAGCTCGGTTTCAACTGCTGCTATCAGAGCGAACTCAAAATCACAGACGACTCTTATTAGGCGCCATCTGTTCCCTGTGATTTGACGAATTTTGGCTTTCAGGATTTGAAGAACATGTCTGTAGTCACCAACATAGCGATCAGTCATTAGACAGTTCACAAAACACAGCACCCTTTTCCGGTATCGTCCATGAATTGTAAGGTATTGTGTATATGGCTTAGGGCACGTTCGGAAAGTCCCGTCACAATATATTTCTGTACATTGTCTTAGATTCCTCAAGTTTTCATTTGTTGAATAGATAAGAACAATCATTATTTTTGTTCGTTTCCAGGGTCCATGGATAGAAACATCATCAATATCATGAGGCACTGCGGGTAAGTGCGCAAGTCTGGTGCGTGTCATTGAGGAACAGACTCGATGGAATTCAGGTATATGCTCTCGATCCCAGCCTCCTCGTGCCGCATTTCTCGCGAGGTTGCTATATACCCATTTTATTGGAATGCTTGGATCCCGTTGAATGGCATCACGCAAAGACTCTAGTGTTTGGTCGAGTCCGATTACACTATCGTCTTCTTCATGAGTATGGGGATCAGGAGTTCCTGCAAAATTATGATGTTTGCCACACGATCATCTAAATTGAAAACATTTGTCTGTAGGTTGGCTCTGCATTCTTGCCTCCAGCATCGCCAGTATATAGCATGAAGTCGCTCTCTGTTTTTCTGGTATTTAAAACCGTTGTATATAAGAACTTTGCCTCTGCGGTTTCCGGCAATAACCCTTGCAGCAATTTCTTAGATGTAAGGGACAAGGGGCTGCAGAGCCCTTTATATACCATCTACTCATGGCAACTTTCAAGATGCCAATTTTAAACCAAAATTGACATTTCTAAATATGGAACAGTGCCATCTTTTGACACTTTCTGTGCTTGCATCATCAACCTGGGAACTGCGGATCATCGTCATTGCACACGTGAAAGTGTGAAATTCATATTTTTCAAGAACTGATATTAAAAATATCATAATTTTTTTTTTTTAGAAATAGATAAACACCATTTTCACTGGTAATCTGACTACTGGTAAGGGAGCAAGCATTTTTGTATTAAAGGGGAGGGGGGGGGGGGAAGAAGGAATTTGTAACTAAGGCAGGGCCCAAATTTTGGTGAACAAAGACAGGTCCTAATATGTGTTGTAAAAAGGGCAGGATGGCAACTAACTTGGATTAAAATTATTTAGTTAGTTGAAGAAAAGGCAGGGTTGAAGTTGCTTCGAAAATAAAGCAGGATTCCAAGTTCCTTCCATGACTTCCCATAAAAATGAAATATTAAGTGTTCCCTTAAGTCAAATGACAATTTCAAAATTTATGACTGATTTTTTAACTTAAAAAATAGCAAGCCTTTTTTTTTCGACGGTTCGTCTAAATTTAACACTGAAGCAAAGGAGAATGCATCTCAAAAAATGTATTAACGTTGCTTAGGTAGGAAAATCTAAGGAAACAATGATAACTTTATGATTTATAAAGAAACATTTGAGTTTAAGGTTTATTTCATGTTTTAGCGTGATATGTCGGACTATCGAACCGTCGGACTATCGAACTGACGGACTATTGAACTGTCGGACCGTCGAGCAGACCCCATAGAATCGTTTATGAACATCTTAAATCAGTCAGTTTCTGAATTAGTACCTAGTAAGAAAAGCAGGAAAAATAAACCAAAGTTAAAAGTATGGATTGAAGATATTGCAAAAACATCGAGTGAAGCACGTCAAGCTAATTATATAATAGGCTATGGAGAGAAGCAGGAAAACCAAAATCAGGTCAACTAGTACAGGAAAAAAAAGGATAGTAAAAGGAACTTTAGGAAAACATATAGAGTTGAAATTGCGATGCGACAAACAAAGCTTAAGGAAAAAATCATGACAGCTAGAACTAAAAATACAAAACTATTTCACAGATTAGTGAACGCACAACGTAAGAACAATACGGAAATAGATGAACTATACGTAGGAAACAAACTGTTTTGTGGACAAGAAGAAGTGCTATTGGGATTTAAAGAACATTTCCAAAATTTAGCTACAGATAAAATTAATCCAAACTTTGATGAAGAATACTATAACATATGCAAGAACGAAATAAAACACATAATTGAAATCGCA
This sequence comes from Gigantidas platifrons, assembly GCA_002080005.1. Classification (NCBI taxonomy): domain Eukaryota; kingdom Metazoa; phylum Mollusca; class Bivalvia; order Mytilida; family Modiolidae; genus Gigantidas; species Gigantidas platifrons. The sequence goes on from MJUT01003488.1 coordinate 53,732, forward strand.
AAGCAAACATATGATGTTACTGTTAATGAACTTAAAGATGCGCTGTCTCTAGTTAATAAAGGAAAATCATCAGATTACTACGGATTAACTATTGAACATGTTCTACATGCAGAAGAAGTAGTAATTGAGTACTTACTATACATATACAATCATATATTTGGTAACGGAGAAACACCTGACATAATAAAGACTGGACTTTTAACACCTGTATTTAAAAACGAAGGAAATAGAACATCCTCCACCTTCTACAGGGGTATAACTGTGTTACCATGTAATGAACAAAATAATGGAAGCTATTTTAAAACTCTGAATCCAACCGAGAGTATTAAGTATTCAAAGCCCTGCACAACAAGGCTTCACCGCAAAAACATCTCCATTAAACACCTCTTTCATCATTGAAGAGCTCAAAAGAAATGCTAAGGATGAAAAAGATATCATGATTTATCATATTATTAGATGCTAAATCAGCATTTGATGTAGTGAATCCAGAGCACCTAATTAATGAGAAGACTATATCATGCTGGAATTAGCAACAAAATATGGACCTTGATATACAGCCTACATTGTAATGCAACTAGTGCAATTAAATGGAAAGGAGATATCTCAACATTCTTCGACATCAAACAGGGAGCAAGACAAGGTGGAATTCTTAGTGCAGATCTTTATAAAATCTATGTGAATCCACTGCTAGAAAAACTAATTAACACAGGTATAGGATCAACAGTGGGTGACATTATATGTAACACTAGTGCTTGCGCTGATGATGTAACAATTAATGCAACAACAGTAAGTGAAGCTCAAATCCTTTTGGACATTGCAGCAGACTTTGCAAATCAGGAAAGATATGAACTACAACCATCAAAAACTAATACCATAAGAATTAAACCCAGTAATCGTACCTCTAGAGGAAAACCAATCCATCCATTACATCTGACATTCCAGAAGTAGAAGAGGCAACACACACTGGCCTAAAACAAACGGATCTTAATTCAAAAACAGCAGAAGTAAACATTGAGAACAACATAAAGAAAGCCTGTCGTGCAACATACAGTTTGATGGCAAGTGGCCTTCATGGACAAAATGGATTAGATCCAGAAACATCCTTGCAATTAGTAAAAACATATATAATGCCCATTTTATTATATGGATTAGAAATAATACTTCCTGGAAAAACATTAATACAAAAATTAGAAAGATACCAAAAGAAACTTTTGAAGCAAATTCTATCATTACCTCAGAATACACCGGACTGTGCTGTTTATATTCTCACAGGATTTGTTTCTATTGAAAAACAAATAGAAAAAAAACACTCATCTTTTTTTAATAACATCTGTAACCAGCATGAAGAATCAATTGAAAAGAGACTAGCAAGAAGGCAACTATCAACAAAAAAACAAAATAGCAATAGTTGGTTCATGCACTTAAAAATACTGCTGCTCAAATACAACTTGGATGATCCATTAGACCTATTAGACAATCCAATAAAAAAGGAAGAATGGAAATTAAATGTAATTAAACAAATCAACCAATCTTGGAAAGAACATATCTTACACTCTGTGAAATTATATAAAAACCTACAACACATAGCAACCGATAAATATCGACCTGGAAAAATCCATCCTTTGCTTAGTATTAGCTGTAATTCCTCAAGAGATGTAAATAGAATACCAACCAAATTGAGAACTCTAACTGAAACTTATATACTTCAGTCCAACAGAGCATCATTTAAAAATGGAGAAAATAACAGTATATGTCTATTATGTGGAAGTAATGATGAAACATTAGAATATTTCATATTATACTGTCAAACCCTATCGAATATTCGAGATACGTTATTAATGAGATCATAGAAATTCTCAACCTACAATTCAATATTGGATTTAATGATCTATTAGATTCGGAAAAACTGGATATTATATTGGACTGTTCATATATTGTGAAAAGATTTGCAGATATAACGAATTTAGCTAAATTGGAATTTCAGACTAGGCGCCTCCTACATAACTTACATTCCGCTAGACACAGGATGATATCCAATTCAAAATAAGATGTGCAGTAGTGGAGTCTGATACTATTTAATAAGAACAATATCAGTGACAAGAAGATATAGAATAGTACATAATTGTGATGGTAACTCTTGTGACAATAGTGTTAATATGTACAAATAATGCACGTTATTATGGTTTTATGGTACAACTGTACGTTATTGGATATGGTTTTTATAGTAATGGTAAAACTGTATATATTATGGTTCAACTGTAAATAATATGATGATGATATGGTACGTGAATGATGGCTATGGTATGGGAAACCCAAACTGACATGTCCTGATTTGGAATAAATTTGAACATGGTTATCCTATGAAGGATGGACAGATGAAGAAAAGGTAAAAGGTTTGTGGGGCGATTGATGCCGGAGAGTCCCGAACGGCACCCATCATGCACCACAATTCGAGAAGCCATTGATTGCAGATGCATAAAAGTACCTACCAGAGATTACTGTCTAATACTCACTGTCAGGACACAGAATAGTAGATTGGTAAGTAGTGCCAATGTGTTACAATATTATAGTATTTATAGAAAAAATGGGTTGTATCAAGATGTGTAAAATACATCAAAATTAGGTGATTCTGCGTAGAGCAGGTTAGAATAGAGGCACTAAAAGGGAATGTCGATGTCAGGATACTAGTAATAAAATAATTTGACATAGGCATCTCAAACTACGAAACAGACTATAGCAAAATATGTCACGATTTTTGATCACGTGGTGTAATTATCACTAATATCCTAGTGAGTTTGTCAGGACAAATGTATGTTGAGACAGACATTATCACTAATATCCTAGTGAGTCTGTCAGGACAAATGTATGTTGATATCTTCAAAAGTAACGTCATAGTTTTTGTCGGCTACTTCATAATTTGTTTGATGTCACACTGAGGGATAATTTTCAGTATCAGTCAGTCCGTTGATACTGACAGTATCACTCTGTGAGATCAAAAGACAAATATTTAAATTGCCATTACATTACAGTATTAGATCGCGATGCTTCTATCTTGACTTACCTTTCCTGTTAGAATCTTTAGATGGTTGTCTTCGGGTCCAGTCCTCAGCGGATTCTTTCCTAACAGCATTTCCATGCAATGGTGCTTTAGTAAGAGAGTGTTGGTCCACAATGATAACAGTCTTAGACTCCTCTTCTATAGGACTTAGCAAAACATCAGTTTTTGATTGGTCGTTAAATAAAGAATCAACGCCAGCTTTTGTTATTGTATGTTGGTTCTTCTGTATTTTTCTGATCTGACTATGAATTTCAGAACTTGCTGTTGTAATTGCCTGTTTCGCTCCACTGAGTTGTAAGGACTGGTTGTCAAACTCAATACGTAAGCCTTGATCGTTGTTTTTCAATTCTAATTCTTTTACCCAGTCCTCAAGATGCATCTTAAAATATTTTAGTTCTGCTTCGTCCTCGATCTTAATAGTTTCGTCATAAATGGAATGTTCCTTGACAAAATTGTCCAAATCTTTCATAATTTCATCTAAAACATTATACGTCGCTACAACTATGATTCTGTCGTCTGCAGAATCATCAACATATGAAACGTCTCTAAAATGATTGGTAATGTTGACTTTTTGTTCGGCCCACTCATCCAGCCTAAGAACATTTTTACTGGTATCATCCAATCTAATCTCATCTTCTACAACAGTCTCTTTGAAGATATTTTCTACAGGTTTACACTCATCTTGGCAAGTTGTACATACAAGTACTTCATTTTCTCTAATGTCAAACACGGCTCTAATATTCTTGTCACTTAGTGATTGCTCTAAAATATCAACTACTGCTTCATTCTTTAAAAGCCGACATTGATTACAAGAAAGAGTTGTCATCTTCCATGTATAATAATTCTGTTTGAGTTCAAACACTGCTAGTTTAGCTTCAGAGATATCTTCTTTCACACCTGTCAAAGTGATCTGACCACTGTTCACATCAACATCATAGGTAAAATCTGGTGCTATATTCTTCAGCTGTTTAAATTTGTTTTCCTTTAAAATCAAAGTGACCTCTATTGGTTGTATTTTCATTGATTGCGTCTGAATTCTTTTTTTTCTCTGGAATTTTCTGTGTAGGCTGTGATCCCAGTATGTTCCATGATCACAGTTATATATCACAGAAATAAATAGGTTAGAACCATCAATCATAAGACCAGTGGACTTCAAGATTTCTGTAACACCTGTAATAAATTAAGACAAAACCAACAAAATAACAAAATTACTTAAAGGTTACCAATTATACAGTACTAGTATACCTAATTACCAGGGACCATTGTGATCGTGATCATATAATAGTTGGATTTACAACTGCATGTGTAATCAGAATCTATCACCCCTAGCATTGTGAGTTCGTATCTCTCTCGTGGCGAGGTGTACTCGATACAACATTATGTGATAAAGTTTATCAGTGACTTACGGCAGGTCAGCGGTTTCGTCTACGGTTTCCTGCTCCAATAAAACTTACCACCACCATTTAACTGAAATATTGTTGAAAGTGGCTTTAAAACACCCTAACCCTAATAACCAAGTACTTGCATCTGATACAGTATACATAGTAGCCAATGAATACATATACAGTATATATAATTAGTAAGAAAGGATATGGAATTGGATGTAAATGAACATGAGAGACTATCCAACATTAAACTTAGACATAGATGAAAGTAAAGGAACAGATCCAACCACCACCACCTAACTCACACACTTGTGGAGCAGGAATTGCTTACCCTTCTGTAGTACCTGAGTTCACCACACACACACACACACACTTGTGGAGCAGGAATTGCTTACCCTTCAGTAGTCCCTGAGTTCACCACACACACACACTGGTGGAGCAGGAATTGCTTACCCTTCTGTAGTACCTGAGTTCATCACACACACACACTTGTGGAGCAGGACTTGCTTACCCTTCTGTAGTACCTGAGTTCATCACACACACAGACATTTGTGGAGCAGGACTTGCTTACCCTTCTGTAGTACCTGAGTTCATCACACACACAGACACTTGTGGAGCAGGAATTGCTTACCCTTCTGTAGTACCTGAGTTCATCACACACACACACTTGTGGAGCAGGACTTGCTTACCCTTCTGTAGTACCTGAGTTCATCACACATACACACACTTGTGGAGCAGGAATTGCTTACCCTTCTGTAGTACATGAGTTCACCACACATACACACACTTGTGGAGCAGGAATTGCTTACCCTTCTGTAGTACATGAGTTCACCACACATACACACACTTGTGGAGGAGGAATTTTTGACCCTTCTGTAGTACCTGATTTCACCATACACACACTTGTGGAGCAGGAATTAGGAATTCATTACCCTTCTGTAGTACCTGAGTTCACCACACACACACAGACATTTATGCAGCAGGAATTCCTTACCCTTCTGTAGTACCAGAGTTCACCACACACACACTTGTGAAGCAGGAATTGCTTACGCTTCTCTAGTACCTGAGTTCACCACACACACACAGACATTTGTGGAGCAGGAATTGCTTACCCTTCTGTAGTACCTGAGTTCATCACACACACACTAGTGGAGCAGGACTTGCTTACCTTTCTGTAGTACCTGAGTTCATCACACACACACTTGTGAAGCAGGACTTGCTTACCCTTCTGTAGTACCTGAGTTCACCACACACACACATTTGTGGAGCAGGACTTGCTTACCCTTCTGTAGTACCTGAGTTCACAACACACACACACACACATTTGTGGAGCAGGAATTGCTTACCCTTCTGTAGTACCTGAGTTCATCACACACACACATTTGTGGAGCAGGAATTGCTTACCCTTCTGGAGTACCTGAGTTCACCACACACACACATTTGTGGAGCAGGACTTGCTTACCCTTCTGTAGTACCTGAGTTCACAACACACACACACACACATTTGTGAAGCAGGAATTGCTTACCCTTCTATAGTACCAGAGTTCACCACACACACACACACACATTTGTGAAGCAGGAATTGCTTACCCTTCTGTAGTACCAGAGTTCACCACACACACACACACACATTTGTGAAGCAGGAATTGCTTACCCTTCTGTAGTACCTGAGTTCACCACACACACACACACACTTGTGGATGAGGAATTGCTTCCTTCTGTAGTACCTGAGTTCACCACACAAACACACTTGTGGAGCAGGAATTGCTGACCCTTCTGTAGTACCTGAGTTCACAACACACACACACTTGTGGAGCAGGAATTGACTTACCCTTCTGTAGTACCTGAGTTCACCACACAAACACACTTATGGAGCAGGAATTGCTTACCCTTCTGTAGTACCTGAGTTCACAACACACACACTTGTGGAACAATAATTGCTTACACTTCTGTAGTACCTGAGTTCATCACACACACACACACACTTGTGGAGCAGGAATTGACTTACCCTTCTGTAGTACCTGAGTTCACCACACACACACTTGTGGAGCAGGAATTGTTGACCCTTCTGTAGTACCTGATTTCACCACACACACACTTGTGGAGCAGGAATTAGGAATTCCTTACCCTTCTGTAGTACCTGAGTTCACCACACACACACAGACATTTATGCAGCAGGAATTGCTTACCCTTCTGTAGTACCAAAGTTCACTACACACACACTTGTGAAGCAGGAATTGCTTACCCTTCTGTAGTACCAGAGTTCACCACACACACACTTGTGGAGCAGGAATTGCTTACCCTTCTGTAGTACCTGAGTTCACCACACACACTTGTGGAGTAGGAATTAGGAATTCCGTACCCTTCTGTAGTACCAGAGTTCACTACACACACACTTGTGGAGCAGGAATTGCTTACCCTTCTGTAGTACCTGAGTTCACCACACACACACTTGTAGAACATGAATTGCTTACCCTTCTGTAGTACCTGAGTTCACCACACACACACACACACACTTGTGGAGCAGGAATTAGGAATTCCTTACCCTTCTGTAGTACCTTAGTTCACCACACACACACTTGTGAAGCAGGAATTGCTGACCCTTCTGTAGTACCTGAGTTCACCACACACACACAGACATTTGTGGAGCAGGAATTGCTTACCCTTCTGTAGTACCAGATTTCACCACACACACACACTGGTGGAGCATAAATTGCTTACCCTTCTGTAGTACCTGAGTTCACCATAAACACACACACTAGTGGAGCAGGACTTGCTTACCTTTCTGTAGTACCTGAGTTCACAACACACACACACACTTGTGGAGCAGGAATTGCTTATCATTCTGTAGTACCTGAGTTCACAACACACACACACACACACTTGTGGAGCAGGAATTGCTTACCATTCTGTAGTACCCGAGTTCACCACAAACACACTTGTGGAGCAGGAATTGCTGACCCTTCTGTAGTACCTGAGTTCACCACACACACGCGCTGGTGGAGCATGAATTGCTTACCCTTCAGTAGTACCAGAGTTCACCACACACACACTTGTAGAACATGAATTGCTGACCCTTCTATAGTACCTGAGTTCACCACACACACACTTG
>MJUT01003488.1:61325-78797 GCA_002080005.1 Gigantidas platifrons
CACTTGTAGAACATGAATTGCTTACCCTTCTGTAGTACCTGAGTTCACCACACACACACTTGTAGAACATGAATTGCTTACCCTTCTGTAGTACCTGAGTTCACCACAGACACACACACCTGGGGAGCAGGAATTGCTTACCGTTCTGTAGTTCCTGATTTCACCACACACACTTGTGGAGTAGGAATTAGGAATTCCGTACCCTTCTGTAGTACCAGAGTTCACCACACACACACACACACACTTGTGGAGCAGGAATTAGGAATTCCTTACCCTTCTGTAGTTCCTGATTTCACCACACACACTTGTGGAGTAGGAATTAGGAATTCCGTACCCTTCTGTAGTACCAGAGTTCACCACACACACACACAGACATTTGTGGAGCAGGAATTGCTTACCCTTCTGTAGTACCAGAGTTCATCACACACACACACTGGTGGAGCATAAATTGCTTACCCTTCTGTAGTACCTTAGTTCACCATAAACACACACACTAGTGGAGCATAAATTGCTTACCCTTCTGTAGTACCTTAGTTCACCATAAACACACACACTAGTGGAGCAGGAATTGCTTACCATTCTGTAGTACCCGAGTTCACCACACACACACTTGTGGAGCAGGAATTGCTTACCCTTCTGTAGTACCTGAGTTCACCATAAACACACACACTAGTGGAGCAGGACTTGCTTATCTTTCTGTAGTACCTGAGTTCACAACACACACACACACTTGTGGAGCAGGAATTGCTTACCCTTCTGTAGTACCTGAGTTCACCACACACACACACACACTTGTGGATGAGGAATTGCTTCCTTCTGTAGTACCTGAGTTCACCACACACACACGCTGGTGGAGCATGAATTGCTTACCCTTCTGTAGTACCTGAGTTCACCACACACACAGACATTTGTGGAGCAGGAATTGCTTACCCTTCTGTAGTACCTGAGTTCACCACACACACACTTGTAGAACATGAATTGCTTACCCTTCTATAGTACCTGAGTTCACCACAGACACACACACCTGGGGAGCAGGAATTGCTTACCCTTCTGTAGTTCCTGATTTCACCACACACACTTGTGGAGTAGGAATTAGGAATTCCGTACCCTTCTGTAGTACCAGAGTTCACCACACACACACACACACACTTGTGGAGCAGGAATTAGGAATTCCTTACCCTTCTGTAGTACCTTAGTTCACCACACACACACTTGTGGAGCAGGAATTGCTGACCCTTCTGTAGTACCTGAGTTCACCACACACACACACTTGTGAAGCAGGAATTGCTGACCCTTCTGTAGTACCTGAGTTCACCACACACACACACTTGTGAAGCAGTAATTGCTTACCCTTCTCTAGTACCTGAGTTCACCACACACACAGACTGGTGGAGCATAAATTGCTTACCCTTCTGTAGTACCTTAGTTCACCATAAACACACACACTAGTGGAGCAGGACTTGCTTACCTTTCTGTAGTACCTGAGTTCACAACACACACACACACACTTGTGGAGCAGGAATTGCTTACCTTTCTGCAGTACCTGAGTTCACCACACACACACTTATGGAGCAGGAATTGCTTACCCTTCTGGAGTACCTGAGTTCACCACACAAACACACTTGTGGAGCAGGAATTGCTTACCCTTCTGTAGTACCTGAGTTCACCCCGTTTTTTTTTGTGGTGTTCGCATTGCTCAATCTTTGGTTTTGTGTGCATAGTGTTTTGTAGATCTCATTGTTTGTGTTTTTGCCCTTTTTCTGTTAGCCATTGAATTGTCTGTCCAAGGGAGTGTTAACTACAATGGTCCATGATTAGGCTTTCTATATTATAACCTGACAACCTGTGATCACGATCATCCCTTATCTCCCACCTAGGTATGTGCTGGGCAGCTCTGTGACAACCTGTGATCAAGGTCATCCCTTATTTCCCACCTAGGTATGTGCTGGGCAGCTCTGTGACAACCTGTGATCACCGTCATCCCTTATCTCCCACCTAGGTATGTGCTGGACAGCTATGTGACAACCTGTGATCACTGTCATCCCTTATCTCCCACCTAGGTATGTGCTTGGCAGCTCAGTGACAACCTCTGATCAGGGTCATCCCTTATCTCCCACCTAGATATGTGCTGGGCAGCTCTGTAACAACCTCTGATCAGGGTCATCCCTTATCTCCCACCTAGGTATGTGCTGGGCAGCTCAGTGACAACCTGTGATCAGGGTCATCCTTTATCTCCCACCTAGGTATGTGTTGGGCAGCTCTGTGGCAAGTTCTGATCAGGGTCATCCCTTATCTCCCACCTAGGTATGTGCTGGGCAGATCAGTGACAACCTGTGATCATGGTCATCCTTTATCTCCCACCTAGGTATGTGCTGGGCAGCTTTGTGACGACTTGTGATCACGGTCATCCCTTTTCTCCCACCTAGGTATGTGCTGGGCAGCTTTGTGACAACCTGTGATCACAGTCATCCCTTATCTCCCACCTAGGTATGTGCTGGGCAGCTCTGTGACAACCTGTGATCACAGTCATCCCTTATCTCCCACCTAGGTATGTGCTGGGCAGAGGAGAAGATTTTTTAAAAAGCTTACGACGGACAACGACGACGGATGCCAAGTGATGGCAATAGCTCACCTGACCCTTCGTGTCAGGTGAGCTAAAAAAAAAAAGAAATGCAATGATGAAAACCATACCTTTTGAACTTTTAAACTTAAAAATAAATCCTTCTTCTGTTGTTCTTACATTCAGAGTTTCTAACTTGTTTTTAGTCAGGAAGTCTATTACACCTTTCACTGTCAGTTTAACATCATCAGAACTAACTATAACACTCATAGGTGGGTCTATTACATCAAATTTTAATTCAGAATTATTCAACTTTTTAGAGTTACAAGCCTGTTTCAGGACCTTCAAATCTGGAAATATAACAAAGAAAGCTATGCATTATCATTTTCATTACTAGTCACATTGTTTGCTACATGAGTGTGGGCACAAGAATGTAGACTCAATGAATTTAAGAGGAATTGTTTGATACTTTTTATTAAATGTGATCTTATTTTCTTTTGGCTCTTTTCCTCTCCCATTCAGAATAAAATTCTAATAAAGGTTATATTATACATATATCTGTAGTCACACAAAATATTTTACGACAATAACTGCCGTAAATAGTTAGTGTCTTTGCCAAAATTGTGGAATATATTTAGTGTTGATATATGTAGCTTATACAATGTATTATTTGTCATTCCTTTGTAAGTGTACATATGGAAGGTGTGAAACTACAAATTAATTTCTTTAAGGTTTTCTACTGTCTAAATTTGTGCTTTTTTCGAGCTTACCTGGCCATTTTATCTTAAGTTTAACCTTTCCAAGACCATACATTTTCTGAAATGTACATGATTCCTCTGCGTTCTGTCAAAATATCAGGGCATGTTTAATGTCTTGCAGTGAAATGCCATGCTACGGAAAACACCTACTCTAAAAATAGCTCGGTCATCCCCAAGAAATTCAGTATTTATAGGTCATGCATCAAATCCTCCACAGAGGTATTAAAATACAACTAAGTCCATCAAATTTGGGCTCAAAATAATCCCTATATATTTAACTTCAATTATCAATGTTAATTAGTCCATTCCATTCAGTAGTTTTCACAATGCTCCAAAGTGAAAGGAACTTTTTTCTTGAAAAGGGACTACTTTCATATGTTCTAAGCTCTGATTGGTGAATTAGTGGTTTGACACCCAAAGAGCACAACAACTTGTTTCTTTAACCATTTGTTGACCTAATTTCTATTCCTTAGGCAATATCAACCCAAAGAAACCTCATAAGGTATGTGGTTGTCCAATAATTGCAAGTATAAGTGTTCAAATGCAAAAGTACCCCCTTGAAGATTTTTAATGAAAATATCTCCATTTACAGCTGTTGAGTTCAGATTGTGTAATATACCTATTCTCTTATATATTACTTATTAAGCTAATTTCTAACATAATAAGTAATTTTAACACATATATATACACCTCAGTTGTATATTTAATAGCTAAATACTATGAAATGTTTGCATTTAGCATCCCCCCTTTGTTTCGTCCCATAAAATGAGTTCACATCATTCTTAATTTTGTTAATTCATGCTTTTACCCCATAAATTATATAGTTTAAGACATAAAATAAGATTTTGTATATAGATCTTTAGTTGAAATTCCTTCTAATTCCATCAAATTTGCAAAAATATGATTTATTGATATTCAAGTCTTGGAATTTCTGATGGTGCACAACTATAATTTCCCCCAAAACTCAATAAATATATGCTTCCACATCACTTTGTCCACTCTTTAAGTAAGCTGGATTTTCAAATGTACTGTTACAGCCAAATAATACTCTAAAACATGAAATCCAAATTGACAATTTGAAAATTAACAGAAAATGCTAAGCAGTCAAAATAATTTTTCTAGGATCACTTAAATTATCAGGGTTTTACTACATAATTTTCAATCAAAACTGCTTTCTATAGCCTTATATTATTTTATATGTATATTGTACATGTATTCTAATTGAGACTATCAAAATTTACCAGGAAAAATGTGTAGGATTGAAAAAAATCCAATCACGATATCACCATATTCTATATTTGAAGTCGACAAACTGCTGCATGATGAAATTTTTAAAAATTCTTAATATCAACCATATTTTCAATATTATATGCCCTTCTACTGCAAAATCACATTCAATAACATATTCCCAATAATTATAAAGTCATAAACAAAAATAAAATGAGTTGCAATACCCTGTGTCCATGTATATCCAGTGTTTGGGAGCAATATTCCGTAATATTATATAACATGCATTTTGACCATGTAATCTGACACAACAATGCATTTTGTAACATTTTTGTATGAAGAATGTCACTCTGGGTCTGTCATGACATTGCTAGGCTAATTTGAACATTATAGTAACAAAAGATAATTTTGATGTTTTTTGCCTAAAGAGCAAAACAACTTGTTTCTTTAATTGGCCTACTTTCTATTCCTTAGGCAATATCAAACCAAAATCTCATAAGGTATGTGGCTGTCTAATAACTGCAAGTATAAGTGTTCAAATGCAAAGGTACCCCCTTGAAGATTTTTAATGAAAATATCTCCATTTACAGCTGTTGAGTTCAGGTTGTGTAATATACAAAAACTTACCTATTCTCTTATATACTAAAGTTATTAAGCTAATTTCTAACATAATAAGTAATTTTAACACATATATATGCCTCAGTTGTATATTTAATAGCTAAATACTATGAAAGGTGTGCATTTAGCATCCCCCCTTGTTTCGTCCCATAAAATGAGTTCACATCATTCTTAATTTTGTTAATTCATGCTTTTACCCATAAATTATATAGTTTAAGACATAAAATAAGTTTTTGTATATAGATCTTTAGTTGAAATTCCTTCTAATTCCATCAAATTTGCCATGTTACACATAATTTTGAAAGTGGGCCATCCAAAGATCATTTCAACTCAAATTTCTGAGCAAAAGATTTTGCAGTGATTTTTATCTCATAATATTCCTAAACGGAATAAACTGGCTGAAAAAATCTCACAGAAAAACCCAGAATATATGTTAAACTACTCATTGCCATCTAGCTGCAGTTAAAATTTGAGTTCATTTTGATTTGCAATAAAGCAGAAATTGACAACTAAAGAAATTTCTATTTTTAGTAACAGCAGCCATTTTGAATGGAGGGTGGGGCTGTCGGATACATATTGAAAGGGGATCACCCAAGGACCATCCCAGCCAAATTTGCTTTAATTTGGTTCAGCGGTTTCAAAGGAGAACCCCAAGAGAAAATGAATCCGGGATCCCAGCGGGTGGGATCCCGATGAAATGCTGGTAAAATTGATGGGATAAGCCGGGATAAGCGTCTAAAGTCGGGATCCCGTTCGGGATAAATATCTGAAACTGGGATCCCATTTGGGATAACTGTCTGAAGCCGGGATCCCATTCGGGATAACTGTCTAAAGCCGGGATCCCATTCCGGTTGAAACAGGAAAACATAAACCAGAATTCTGTGGAGTTTATTTTTTTTTAAATCCCGAAATTTTTTGTATTTTTTTTTTCTTCAATCCCTCAATATAAAATATATCCTGGAGTATACAAAATGTACATGTAGGTACTGAATGCTTCCTTGAAACAAGGAAAAGCAATAAAAATAATGCACGATATAAGGATTTGTTTATTTCATGTCTTTTTCTAAAATATTGTGGACTAATGCCTTTTTGAATGACAATTAACATGATTTCAAACAGCAAAACATCAGAGTAAATGATTATTACAAAAGGTCATCTTTTCTTTTCACTTAACACAAGGACGTATATAGAAACGTTCTTGCTTAACATATGCTTTTAGGATGTTTGATTCTGAAAGTCAATGTAATTGAATCTTTCTCTGGAGTTTTCAATGAAATAATGACATTGATTTTCTCAATCAGTAATAAATACAACAATGTCTGTTCCATGAAAAATTCCAATTATTAAAACTGCATCAAAATTGACAAAAATAAAAAATCACTCTACTAAATATATTGTATACTGTAAACCCCCGTCTGCTCCTTTTTCTTAACCAGGGTCATGGCCAGAACATTTGTAATAACATAAATATTGCAATACTGTCTATTTCAATAAGGATTGTTCCATTAAAACATATGAGGTACCCGGGAACAGCAGTTTAAAAAAAATATATGGGTGGTTTAGCCTATAGCTAGCCGAGAAATCAATAAATCTATGGTATGTGGTTGTCCTGTATAAATTGCTTCTATGGGCTGTTGGGTCAGGAAAAGCCTTGGTGTTTTATTTTTCCGCCAAACTAAGATATGAAGAATTTTTTTTTTTAAGAATCTCTAGAATACTTTATTTTTTTGTAATGTGTTGGCGCTCGAATCGTAATGTCGTCATCGTTTCTGGTCAACCGTGTTTGGCTCCATGTGTTAGTTATACACATAGAATTCGAGTTACCTCCCTTTGAAAACTATGGCGGATGCTGATGTCTGTTGTCACATGGAGCGTGGAATCGGTGGCACTGTGGGCCTCCAAACTAGGCCCTACATTTTCAGATGTCTTACTAGGTAAGGAGAAGTTATGAAATTAAAGAAACAATCACTGAAACAATTCCATCTCTTGTTTATTTTGTTCACGGTGTCAGATTGTCAACACTTGTCAACAGCCTTGTGTCTGGTATGGTGCCAGCTACAACTTTCAGTACACTGTGGCCTGTCCTTCACATTTTTCATATCTCATAAAAGATGAAAAGCAAGCTTAATATATTTCATGAGATCCAAGCTATATACTTGTGTATTCCCTCAGAAAATGTAGAATCTTGGCATTTCCCAATCTGGATCCATATTCTGAACAGGATCCCAGTATATTCTGATCGGGATACTGCTTCTTAGCCGGGAATCCTGGCGGAGTCTAGTGGGATTCCAATCGGAATTCCAGTACATTTTGCCGTGATTTATTCGGGATCCCGATTCTTTTTCCTGGAATCCCGGTATATTCCAATCAAAATCCCAGTGGGATCCCAGTATATTTTCCCGGGATTTATTCAGGATCCCGCTTCTTTTTCTGGGAATCCCGGTACATTCCAATCAAAATCCTGCCATACCCCAGTGGGATCCCAGTATATTTTGACCGGGATTTATATTGGGATCCCGCTTCTTGGCAGGGATTCCCAAAATTTTATCCCAGTGGAATCAAGTGGAATTCCGATTGGAATCCCACCAGGATCCCGGTGGGATCCCGGCTTCATTTTCTCTTGGGTGTGCAAGATTTAAATGTGATCTTTTATCAAAATATGCCCAATTTGCATAATCGGTATCAATCGGCTGAAAGAAAAATTTCACAGAAAACCCGGAATGTATGTTAAACTACTCCTTGCCATGTAGCTGCAGTTAAAATTTGAGCTCATTTTGGTTTATACTAAATCAGCAATGGACAATTGAAGAAATTTCTATTTTTAGTAACAGCAGCCCCGCTGGTGGCCATCTTGGATTTTCAATCAGTCCAAAAAGTAACAACACTTGGTTAGCAGCTTGCAATGATCATTCATGACAATTTTCAATTCCATCCTCCATGTAGTATCGGAGAAGAAGATCTTTGAAATTTCAGCCAATCAGAGGCTATTATGGCCCCTGGCAGCCATATTGGATAACCAATCGGAACAAAAAGTAACAACAATTGATCAGGAACATTTCTGCCAAGTATGGTTCCAATCCATCCAGTGGTTCTTGAGAAGAATTTTGTTTTACATATTTCCCATAGGGTCGCCATGTTAAATTATGTCCCCCGCTGGTGGCCATCTTGGATTTTCAATCGGTCCAAAAAGTAACAACACTTGGTTAGCAGCTTGCAATGGTCATTCATGACAATTTTCAATTCCATCCTCCATGTAAATCGGAGAAGAAGATCATTAAAAATTTCAGCCAATCAGAGGCTTTTATAGCCCCTGGCAGCCATGTTGGATAACCGATCGTAACGAAAGTAACAACACTCGGTTAGACCATGCAAATGAACATTCCTGCGATGTTTGGTCCCATTTGCTTCAGTGGTTCTCTAGAAGAAGATTGAAATGTTTACGGACGGACGACTGACGCCAAGTGATGGCAATAGCTCACATGACCCTTGAGCTAAAAAGGGTGCACTCGACTCGCAGCCGCAAGTGATAAAGTTTACCAGTTGCTTACCCATGGTCGGTGGTTCTCTCCGGGTGCTCCAGCTTCCTCCACCACTCAAACTGGTCGCCACGATATAGCTGAAATATTGTTGAAAGTGGCGTCCGGGTACTCCGGCTTCCTCCACCACTCAAACTGATCGCCATGATATAGCTGAAATATTGTTGAAAGTGGCATTAAAACACCAAAAAATCAAATCAAATCAACCATCAACCATCAAATTTACAAATATATGATTTATTGATATTCAAGTCTTGGAATTTCTGATGGTGCACAACTATAATTTTCCCCAAAACTCAATAAATATATGCTTCCACATCACTTTTTTCACTATTTAATTATAAGTAAGCTGGATGTTCAAATGTACTGTTACAGTCAAATAATACTCTAAAACATGAAATCCAAATTGACAATTTGAAAAATTAACAGAAAATGCTAATAAGCAGTCAAAATATTTTTTTGGGATAATTTAAATTACCAGGTTTTGACTACATAACTTTCAATTACAACTGCTTTATATAGCCTTATATCATTTTATAAGTACATTGTACATTTGTACATGTATTCTAATTGAAACTATCAAAATTTACCAGGAAAAATTTGTAGGATTGAAAAAAATCCAATCATGATATCACCATATTCTATATTTGAAGTCGACAAACTGCCGCATGATGAAATTTTTTTAATTCTTAATATCAACCATATTTTCAATATTATATGCCCTTCTACTGCAAAATCACATTCAATAACATATTCCCAATAATTATAGTCATAAACAAAAATAAAATTAGTTGCAATACCTGTGTCCATATGTATATCCAGTGTTTGGGAGCAATATTCCAAAATATTACATAACATGCATTTTGACCATGTAATCTGACACAACAATGCATTTTGTAACATTTTTGTATGAAGAATGTCACTCTGGGTCTGTCGTGACATTGCTAGGCTAATTTGAACATGATAGCAACAAAAGATAATTTTGATGTTCTTTGCTTTAAGGTGTGAAGCCACTAATTAATCGCTTTAAAGCGGGAGCGTGGGTATAAATAGCTGTGGGCGGAGCAAACATTCAGAAAGTCGCCGTCAAAAAACATATAAAACTCAAATATTCAGTTTCTTCATTATTTTGGCCACGGTCATCTCGAGGAAGAAAAATCAATGATACACAGTTTCAGTTACTTTTGGTGCAAAATATTTGACAGGCTAGTGTTCTTCCCTACGAAACCTTTAGTCTTATTAAAAATAATATTCTTCATCAGTCTAAAACCTACAAAAATCACTTCAAATTTCTGAGGTATGTGACCTTGGTCACGTTGGTCATGTGACATACAGTATCATAAATATGCTGTTCATATCAACGGAGATTTTTGCTGATAAGCTCCGCCCACAAATTTTGGCGGTAGACACTACCGCAAATTCCCCTTTAGTTTTCTACTAAATTTGTGCTTTTTCGAGCCTACCTGGCCATTTTATCTTAAGTTTAACCTTTCCAAGACCATATAATTTCTAAAATGTACATGATTCCTCTGCGTTCTGTCAAAATATCAGGGCATGTTTAAAGTCTTGCAGTGAAATGCCATGTAACGGAAAACACCTACTCTAAAAATAGCTCGGCCATCGCCAAGAAATTCAGTATCTATAGGTCATGCATCAAATCCTCCATAGAGGTATTAAAATACAACTAAGTCCATCAAATTTGGGCTCAAAATAATCCCTATATATTAACTTCAATTATCAATTTTAATTAGTCCAATCCATTCAGTAGTTTTCACAATACTCCAAAGTGAAAGGAAATTTTTTCTTGAAAAGGGACTACTCTCATATATGTTCTAAGCTCTGATTGGTGAATTAGTGGTTTGACACCTGGAAGAGATAAGGCATTTTGAATAAGAGATATTGAAGTGTGACATAAGTTTGGTTTCCATAACTTAAAGAGGCATTAGCTACGATTTTGACCAAAAAAATTATATGTTTTAAATAGCTTTAAAATGATGAAATAAAGGTAAATATTTCACATTAAACAGCTTATCGTACCACTTTTCGCCTTTTGAGAACGAAAATTACCATCGATTGATTAATGCCTTGCAAGAAAATAATTTGACCTTGCTTTCTCTGTATGCAACTGACCTTACTAGTGACAGGTAAATATGAATAATTTGTATTTTGTCGTTTATTAACTGCAAACTTACATGGTTCTTTATCCATAATTAACGCCGACTAAAAGCAGATTCACAGAAAATAAGAAATAAGTGCATTGTTGTACTGCTTTAATGACGATTCAGCAAACTCTGTAAACAATGCCGATAATTAATAAGATGGCGTCCATTTCTTGATCGATCTCAAAACACGAGCAGTTGTACCTTTTTTCCCCGATAAGCATACATTTCATAACATTTATAAGTGACAGAAACACGTTTTATTAAGGCATCAATCATATCTGATAGTCTTTATGGGTAACAAAAATTTACGATTTTGGCAGATAATGCCCCTTTAAGTAATTTTATATAGTTAGTTAGTTAGTTTGTGGGGTTTTACGTCCATCTACCCTGCTCAGGTATTGCGGACAATGAGTTGAAAATGTAAACATTAAGCATTATATAAAACATTCGTCACCTTGACAATGGTATGGTTATTATTTTAATTCTGCAAATTTCTTAACAAATTTTATTTGCAGAAGTTTGTCAATGTTTAAATACGATAAATATATTACAAAAGCCTTATCATTACAAAATATATATCAATAAAACATATCAACATAAAAAATAAATGTCTACTTTTGACAGCCAGGCTTCCAAAAGGGAGATCATTTAAACACAAATCGAACACACCCGTTATACAATCTCCCCCAAAAGAGTTCAAATCTTGGGTCACGCGCATATCATTTGCATTACTGTTGTTAAAAAAAAAAAATTTTGGACAACACAAGAGTTAGAATATTTGTTTTTTGTCGTGCAAAGTGCAAATTTTTTTCCCAGAATTTAACATTAGGTTATATGACAAAAACTCCTCCACCAAATTCAGATTATTTTTTTCAGCAACATTGAGAATCAGAATACTTTTTTTTAGAAAAAACCCATATTGGTCTCGACGGAATAAAGTTACCAATAAAATAAGTCCATGGACAATATTTACTAGTAAGAAATATATATATATGGCTATTTCAATGAGAAAAATCATTCCAAGGATCTTTTAAACGAATTTATTTTACTAGTAATATTGATCCATACAAACTTATTTTAATAGAACAGATTCATCGCTTATATAAGTAGTCATATAGGGAATAGCTTTGATCTTTGAATAATGTTATTCTAACTCAAATAAAATAAAAATATGTGTCAAGTATTGCAGAATGGAAGTTTCTATGTGAAAAATTAGGTATTAAAGTATGAAGAGAAAGTTCAAACAGAAATGATAAAAAATTCCAACAATATCATTAAAACGAACAATCATCTCAACTCACTGAACATAAAAACGACCAGATCAAAGGGATCTATACTTATCTGAGTTAAGATAATGAGATGTGACTGTATAATCAATCACAGATTAGTACAGGACTTGGTTAACTGCTACGGAATATCTGTATCACTTCCATTTATCGTATTTACAATTCCGTCCTTTTCTCAATAGTGACTCGTGACCGGGTTTGTAACAAGGGTAACATGGCAGGTGCAACTAGTGGAGCAGGAACCTCCCCTTTATAATGCGGTTTGTGTTGCTCAGTTGTCTGTGTTGTATGTTTTAAATCATTCTTTGTCTTTATGTCCTTTTTCTTTTGGCCATTGTATTGTCTGTCCTTCATCAATTTACAACTTGATTACCCCTTTGATATCGACAAACTTTTCTTAAAATAATTGAATTAATGAAAAATTACATAGTAGATTTATTTTATTTTCTGTTGTCACATTTTTTTCCATTACAAGCTTTTCAGTATGAATATATCTTTTAAATCAATCTTTGTGAATTATATAAATACCTATTTGATCTTCAAACACAATGACAGCATGTTCAGGATTATCTTCAGTTCTCAGTGATTCCTCAAACACAATTTCCATTTTTGATCGCCCCTCCATATAATTAAACACAGTATCGTTACTGTGGTCTTTGTCAATTCCTACCACACATAAGTACATCTTTTTTGGACCCATTTTCTGAAGAGATAGTAATGATATAAAAAAAATTACAATACAGGACATAAAATAAAAGTTAAATTTCAACTCATTTAGTTTAGCTTAAAATGTAACAATATTGGTTGTCAACCAGTTGCCATCTTGGATGGAAGTCGGGGCTGTCGGACCCAATTTTGAAAAAGGGACTACACAAGGACCATCCCTGCAAAGATTGGTTAATTTTGGCTGCGATGTTTCAGAGATGATATTGAAATGATTTTCGGCCAAATTAGCTCAATTTGCATATTTTCGTAAATGTTTGTAACACATGTCATGCCTTTCATTAATAAGGACCTACTGTTTTAATTTCAGGTGGGAAAATGTGGCTTTATTGGGTCGGTAGGTGTATGTTACCGGTTATGTTTTATTTAATATCAGCCATTTTGGGAGACTGGCAGGATTATTCATACATGTGATAATGTCAGCAGGTCTTTGCGGGAGATTTGCCTTAAAAAACCAGGAGATTGGGGGTCTGATCAGGGAGATTTTTTATCGACGTATTTACCAACAACTTTTACTTAGTAGTTGTCTTTTTCAAGAAAATGTCTGTCCTTACGACTCGTTGATGTAACATGTCTTTGTACATCGTTTTTACCTCCATATGCGATACCAAAATGCGAATTGCATACTGTGCAGTACACATACGATTCCCCTTTATCACTATTGGTGATGCAGTCAAATTCTATTTTCCACTTTTCTTGAAATTTGCAGGCGTATTTAATTTTCTTAGGGTTAGCTGGTCCATCGGGACACGACGAGTGTTTTTTACGAGAAGCCATTTCAAAAATGCCGAACCCCTGTCAAAAACTTTACTATTAAACAAACAAAGTGATTAGTTTTTAAGATTTAATTGCTGAAAATCAATACAAAATCACCCAAGAGTCGTAGATTAACAGGTAGATTGACAGGTGTAATCAGCTGATGTGTTGCTAATTATAAACACAGGGAAAGTACTTAGATAAAATCGACACCGGAAGTCGATAGATTGGACATAATTTCAACTCTTTGACAAAGATTATGAATCCGGGAGATTTTCTACCAATTCCGGGACTTGCATTTTGAAGGGTCGAATCCGGGAGACTCCCGCAGAATACGGGAGCTATCACATGTATGAAATTTATGGGATATAATTTAGAAAGTAGACACCCTAAAGATGATTCATCATGTTCATACCAATTTTGATTGTTGGCCCATTTATTTCAAATGAAAATGTGACATTCATCATTAAATCAAATGTTTCAGTAAAGTAAATTAGTTCTAAGTTCATGAGGTTAAAGCTATAAAACCCAGATGTTGTGTGCAAAGTTAACAAGGATCCTCCGCATTGCAGATACTATTATGTAGTACATGTCTGATCAGTTAGTTCATTAAAGTCAGTAGAATAGTAAACATCTTGTAGAGTATTTGGTAGCCTTCCCCCACAATATGACATTGGCGACGAGGATATTAATATAACATTGAAAAGGAAATATGTATTTTCGTGGATTTATTACAGCACGCACAGCGCGTTTTAGCAAGAAATCACCCTGGTCGGTGTTTTTTTGCGGTGAAATGTCGGTGATGTGTCATAAAATCACCGTAAAATGTTGGTGAAATCACGGTGAAAATTTCACCGCGAAAATATACAAATTAGGGCCTAAATGTCGGTGAAATACTTTAATTGTTGGTGACAACACTGCGGCAAAAATCATACGTGTATAATGTAAGACATAATTTTTTCCGGTTGAAAATTTATCCGGTGGAAAGAATTTAATATTAAATTTTATGTTACGGTAAATATTTTATAATAAAATACTTTCCATTCCTATAAAAAAAAAAGTATCCTAGTCTACAATAAACAGGTACACCAGAGCTAATGTTATATGTTGTAATGAACCCGAATCAAAATATTTAAAGCTTTTGTATTCGTATTTCGTATTCGTATAATATTATATCCCACGCTGATTATTAAATCATGAGACGCATCAGTAATATTAGTTTCCGACGATTAATAATAAATCCCATTTGATATCGTATAATTAAATTTATGCATTTTGTTCAATAAAATATTTGAATTGAATGATAAATCACCTGAACCATCAAATGAGATAATCCAGATAATATTTTATACTAAGGGTGCATTTTTTTCTAACCAAAATTTGGCAAACGTTGTGTGTCGTTTGTTAAACGCTGCAAAAGTAGAAACAAATACATCCTTTAATCAGAGTTTACTGACCCTGTTTGACCTGATAATATGTATACACATGTTGGTAAATAAACTCATCTCTTCTTTTGTTAGATTCGATCTTTGTTTTGGCGGGAAAATTCCACGTGTCTATAATTGATTCAATGTTGAGATTAGAAACAAATGCAACAAACAATAAACGACAAACTGTAGACGCACATTTAGCAATTGCATAGTTTGTCAAAGTTTGTGCAAACTTTACAAATGTATGTAAGAAAAAAATGCTCTCAACGCGTACGCGCGTAGTCGTTTGTATCGTTTGTGTTAGAAAAAAAATTCACCCTAAGGTATGTAATATTATGGCCGATGCTGATTATTAAATCACGAGACGCATCTATAATATTATTCCCGACGCTCACTGAAAAATACTTTTTTAAATAAATGTTTTTTTACTATTTCGTACTGTATATTTCAATTTCAGTGAGTTAAACATGCAACGTCAGATTACGGTACCCAAATTGTGCACATTGTATTTGATTGACTGTTACGAACATGAAAAGATATAATCTTCAATTTTGCGATATGATTATTTGTGTTAGTACAAACGTGAATTGTAAAAACAATTTTGAGACATTGATGAACCTTCTTTTGCAATATACGACAGCTTAGATTTGTAAAAAAAAAAACTGCTACAAACTGCGTGATTTGTATAGTTTTGATGCGAGTTTCCGATGTGACGTATACATCTGGTACTCAAGACAAAAAGGGGATGAAAAAAATTATTTATGCGGGAATTGCGGTCTATAAAAATACTTTAAATAAATAATCTGAATTATTGCAATTATATAGTCTCTTATACAATATTGTCTCTCCGTCGTATCTGCTGTACATTGACTTAAATGTCTATATCCAAGTTGTAGGCATGGTTAACCGGGGGGTCACTGGAATAAGTCACAAAATCAACAGGATTTGATTGATTTTTGGTATTTAAACGCCACTATCAACAATATTTCAGCTATATCATGGCGACCAGTTTTAGTGGTGGAGGAAGCCGGAGTACCCGGAGAGAACCACCGACCATGGGCAAGCAACTGGTAAACTTTATCATTTGCGGCTGCGAGTCGAGTGCACCCTTTTTGTAATTTACAAAGCCTTGCGCGAACCCACGTACGCCGTATTAGTGATATGCTTGTATGAGTTGTTAGATCCAACGACCTAACTCATTGAGCCACCCGCACCCGTGCCCCCAAGATCAACAGGAAAAAATCGCATGAATAAAGGTCAAAAGAAAAAGAAACAAACATTTAATTCAGTATCGTGACATTACATTTTAATGTATACTTAAATAGGATTTACTGTGTTTCGACTGACGGACAAACGACCATTGTTTTGTGCTTTGGCTTTGAAGAAATTTATGTGTATATACGTTTCATCAATAATAAATAAAAATATATTTTTTTACTTTAAATAATTGTTTCACTCCGACTACGACAGGTATCCCGTGCCTTGTGCAGGATGTCTTAGTAGGTTAACTTTTTTATTTCTTAAACTTTAAATAATTGTTTTACACGGACTACAACAGGTATCCCATGCCTTGTGCAGGATGTCTTATTTGATTAACTTTTTATTTCTTAAACTTTAAATAATTGTTTCACGCGGACTACGACAGGTATCCCGTGCCTTGTGCAGGATGTCTTAGTAGTATTTAACAATACTTGCGGCTGCGAGTCGAGTGCACCCTTTTTGTAACTTACAAAGCCGGGCGCGAACCCACGCCGTATTGGTGATAGGCTTGTATGAGTTGTTAGATCCAATGACCTAAATCATTGAGCCACCCGGCACCCGTGACCCCAAGATCAACAGGAAAAAAACGCATGAAAAAGGGTCAAAAGAAAAAGAAACAAACATTTAATTCAGTATCGTGACATTACATTTTAATGTATGCTTACATAAGTTTGACTGTGTTTCGATTTACTGACCATTGTTTTATGCTTTGGTTTTGAATAAATTTATGTGTATACGTTTCATCAATAATAAATAAAAATATTTTTTAACTTTAAATAATTGTTTCACGCGGACTACGACAGGTATCCCGTGCCTTGTGCAGGATGTCTTAGTAGTATTTAACAATACTTGCGGCTGCGAGTCGAGTGCACCCTTTTTGTAACTTACAAAGCCGGGCGCGAACCCACGCCGTATTGGTGATAGGCTTGTATGAGTTGTTAGATCCAATGACCTAAATCATTGAGCCACCCGGCACCCGTGACCCCAAGATCAACAGGAAAAAAACGCATGAAAAAGGGTCAAAAGAAAAAGAAACAAACATTTAATTCAGTATCGTGACATTACATTTTAATGTATGCTTACATAAGTTTGACTGTGTTTCGATTTACTGACCATTGTTTTATGCTTTGGTTTTGAATAAATTTATGTGTATACG
>MJUT01003488.1:115365-128438 GCA_002080005.1 Gigantidas platifrons
AAAAAACAAATATAATAACAATACAATTATAGTAAAATATATATTATGGCACTTAGTCATTCGGCGATTTGGGACCTTAGCATAAAAATATTGCACAAAAAATTCTTACATACATGTAGTTTATCTATTTCATCTCCTATAAAATTATTGAGCTAATAAAAGACCGTCAGCACGGATAAAGGCATATAATTATTGTAATAATTAATGAAACATATAAATTTAATGAAATGCAATCTTCATTAATTAAATTAATAATTTTAATAAATAGATTAATAAAAATATAATAAAACAAAAACAAAATATTCGAACAAAAACAAATCGTTGGAAGACATTTATAAACATTTGAATCACATAAAATATTTTTTATAATGATTTATTTTGGAAAAGTGTGGGGGGTTTGGTAAAAAGCGGGGGCGTTTTGGTAGTGAGGGCGTTTTTACCTGTTACCATAAACAACATTCAATTTTACATGTCGTATTCATTTAAAAATAAAAGCATTGGTGATTTTTAATGAGAAGTTTCTATTTCATTTTCAAGAAATCAATACCGGTACGTCCGTAACATGGTAAGATAGGGGACATCGTACGAATATCTTAGTTACACTTAAGATGACGTTAAAATTATTCTAAGTGTACATTAAGTACGCTTCTTGTTACTGACTTAAGATAATCTTTGCTCTCACTTACGACAGTACATAAGCAGGCTTTAACAGATCTTTAAGAGGACTTTCTAGTTACTGGCCCCTGGAAAGTTACCAAAAATTCTATTGGGACTGGATTCACTAACATGTAAACAAACAAGAAAAGCATGCTGACTTCTCACCTATATACAGACCTATATTTAAAGGTAACTTGCCAGTTTGTTAACAAAAGACACTGACCAATAGGTGTAATTCACAATTAGTTTCAAGATGGACCACTGTTTTGTAATTCGCTGTAATACTGGGGCCGGTAACAAGAAGCTATCTTAAGCCTTAAGATGATCTAAAGGTATTCTTAGCATACAAGAGTGCAACATGAAACAATCTTACTATGATTGACAGCCCTTAAACAGGCATCTCTACGAAATGTCTATGATTTAATCTTAATGCATCTCTTTGTTTAGTCTTAATCTGTTTCTGTAACTGGAAGCCTTCGTAAATTTTAAGACACCCTTAAAGCACACTTAGCTTGATCTTGACCATTTACGAGTGTAACAAGACAACATCTTAGTATCCAAAGATAATTGTAACTGTAAGTGTGGGTCAGACCACACTTAGGGCTAACCATCTCTTCAAAATGGCACTGATGCTTCACATTCTCAGGCAGATAAATCGAGTAGATGATATTCCGAGGCGTTTATTTCATGACAGAAATAACCAATTGGACTACCTCAGTGACGAATCTATTATGAAAAACTACAGACTCGACAGAGAAAACATATATAGCATTTGTCAGGATCTGGAACAAGACCTTTAAAGATTTAATAAACTAACCGATCGCATTCAATACCCGTTTCTGTTCAAGTTATGATAGCGTTAAGGTACTACGCTAGCGGCAGTTACATGGGTGTTATTAGGGACGCTCATGGGATAAGCAACATTACTGTTTCACGCTGTGTTAATCTTCGCACAACTTGTCAAATTATGTGCAGTTTCCTATGTCAGCAGAGGAGAAGCAAAGAGTGAAATACGACTTTTATGACATTAAGGAATTTCCCCTGGTTCTCGGGGCTGTTGACGGGACATTGATTCTGATAAAAGCTCCATCAGTTGACGAGCACCTTTCTTGCCACTTTTTTATTGCCAAAGCGGCACATTTAATATATTTTGTTCTACTCAAGCGAAAATACATGTACATGTTTACTACTTGTGTCTTATTCATTTGTCTTTATTTTTTTGCGACAATAAAATATAGACTCATTCTCACTGAACCGCGACAATTGCTGTCGCCGATAATAAAGGACATCTCTAGTACCAACTAGTTTACTCTGTTAATTACTTTTTCTTTTTTTTTCTACATGGAATAACAGTTTTCTCACGAATACCAACTTCCTAGAGACCAGAAATGACTACGTGAATAGAAATTAGACACGTTTGTGTAAAAGGGGGGAACGAAATGTCGATACATTTATAATCAACGGGACTTTTAGTTACATGCTTATTAAAGTCTAAAGTACTATTGCATTGTTACATAGGATGCAAAATAACACACAAGAGGTCCAAAGGTGTACTTTTTAACCCATAAAATATTTAGTAAAATTTAAATAACTTCAAATTCACCTAAAAAGTTAACCCAAAATATAAGAATTATAATTTACAGGACCTAAGTTACGTGACGAAATATTTTTTTTTAAAATGCAGTATTCACTAAATAGTAAGCCATAAGGTCACATCAAGTCATTGTTGTCAAAGCTTAGACTTCTCAAAATTCTTTTGTTGGCTTTGTACATGTGTCTTTCACAATGTGGTCAGGGAGGCATGTGTTTCAAACATGTATATGTAGTTTGATTGGATTAGTTACTTTGTTTTGTATTTAATGTGTTGTTTTGGAAACAATCCTTTGTATATGGATTTCAAACCAATAAAAATTCTGTGTCTGTTTGGTTTTTTTTCAATACCTTGACTTGTGTGTTTTTACTTTCCTACCGTTATTAAGCTAATAAAAGACCGTCGGCATGGATAAAGGCATATAATTATTGTAATAATTAATGAAACATATAAATTTAATGAAATGCAATCTTCATTAATTAAATCAATAATTTTAATAAATAGATTAATAAAAATATAATAAAACAAGAACAAAATATTCGAACAAAAACAAATCGCAGGAAGACATTAATAAACATTTGAATGAAATCGCATAAAATATTTTTTATAATGATTTATTTTGGAAAAGTGGGGGTTTTGGTAAAGAGTGAGAGCGTATTGGTAGTGGGGGTGCTTTGACCTGTTACCATAAACAACATTACAATGTCGTGTTCATTTAAAGATAAACGCATTGGTGATCTTTAATGAGAAGTTTCTAATTCATTTTCAAGAAATCTATACCGGTACGTCAGTAACACGGTAAGATAGGGGAAATCGTATGAATATCTTAGTTACACTTAAGATGACGTTAAGATTATTCTAAGTGTACATTAAGTACGCTTCTTGTTACTCTCACTTACGACAGTACTTAAGCAGGCTTTAAGGGAGCTTTCAGATTACTTTCTAGTTATGTTCTACATAAACAAACACTGTGTTTATTGAATTTGCATTGGTAATTCTTAAATTTAAGCTGAGCCTTGTCTTAAGAGTGTGCTTAAGACATCTTAGCAAAGATAATCTTAAGATGGCTTTGCTTTACACCTTCTGGGTTATCCTAAGATGATCCTAAGACAGTCTTTATTTTTTTTCCAAGACATATCTTAGGATAGTTTTATTAGCACGGCCCCAGGCATAGATGGTTTTACAGTTGAATTTTATTTTTTTTAAATTTGGAATTACATAAAGTTCGTCTTACTTAAATGTCTAAATAATAGTTTAGAAAAGGGAACATTTTCAGTTAGCCAACGTCAAGGGTTAATTACATGCCTTTCAAAAGAAGGAAAAGAGAAACATTTTATGAAAAAAGATATATTGGTGAATGTGTGAGAACCATCTCAGATTTGATGGATAAATTAGAAGAAGATATCCCTGGTTTATTAATGTTAGTTGATTTTGAAAAGGAAGGCCTTTGACACTGTTGAATGGCCTTTTATTGAAAAAACCCTTAAATTGTATGGCTTTGGTCCAACATTCCGTAAACACAATAAATAAATGAATCAATCCTTGTGTTGGAACTTCTGAGTGCAGCCCTTAAGAATGATCCTCTGGTGTCTGTTGTAACAATAAATGGATCTGGATATCTACTTAGTCAATATGCAGATGATTTCGCATTGATATTAGGTGATGACAAAAATTCTCTTGAACAAGCCTTGAATATATTTGACTGCTTCTCTGTGCTGGACTTCGAGTAAACCTCGATAAAACTGAGGCTCAAGATTAGGTAGTGATAAAATATTGTTACCAGAAAAACATTTAGCTTGGAATACTTCTGGAAAATTTAAACTTTTGGGGATTCATTTCAATCTTTATAAAGAAGACAAAACTTTGGAAAATTTTGGTGAAAAAATAAAAAAGGTAAAGAATATATTAAACTCATGGGCATACACTTACAGGGATTTAACCTATATATTGGCCGAATAACAGTTATAAAAAACATTAGCCCTCCCGATTTTGGTGCAGATTCTCACAGTATTACCAAACCCTCCTGTTCAAGTTATGAAAGAAATACAAGACATTATCTATAATTTCTTATGGGAAGGGAATCCTGACTAAATTAAAAGAAATGTTGTTGTAAATAACGATGAAGAAGAGGGGGTGTTAAATAGTTATATAGAAAAATATGGGGGAGATAAGATATAATATAGAAAAATATGGGGAGATAAGATATTATACTTCAAGAAAGAGGGATAATTGGCTAGTATTTCTGAAAAGTTAAATCCATTTTGGAGAGATATTCTTCTTAATTTGTCAGAACTATTGGCAATAAAAGACGAACTGGAAAAAGATATTATTAACATCTTGAGTCAACCCATTTGGCTTAATTTTAATATTAAAAGAAATGGTTAATTTTGTATTATTGAAAAATATTGTTATAATGGTGTCTTTCATTTTTTTTAATAAATGATATTATTTCTGAAGATACACAGTTTTTGTCATATCAGGACTTTCTAGAATATTATGGTATTGTGGGTGCACTCCCAGAGAGATGAAAAAACCTTATTTCAGAGTATGAGAGGCTGCATGATATTAAAAATGACATTGTTGACAGATTAAAAAGTAATAAAAAAACATGCAAATATTTTTATAAATTGTATTTAGAAAGCATAAAAGAAAGTCCTTTAAGGTCACAAAACAAATGAGCACAGGAATTAGGAATACAAATAGATGATTGGGGGTATATTTAGTCTTCCCCTTTTAGGGCTACAAGAAACACTAAGCTTCAAAACTTTCTGTTCAAACTTTCACATAGAATTACTGCTACAAACTCCTTTCTTTTCAAGTATGGCTTAAAGAAACAGAACTATGCACCTTAATTGTGTACAGAAACTAAAGAGAGTTTATTGCATCTGTTTTGGGAATTCACCTACACAAAAAATGTTGGTTTTCATTAGTAAATATTTTAGAATGTTGTGGTCTGAACATGCAGTACTTTTAATGCACCTAATATTATTTTGGGTATAGCAAATTCTTTAGATCCAGATAACACTAATAATCAAGTCATTTTTTATATAAATGTAGATGTTTGGGTGATAAACCCAGTATAAATGGAGGTAAACAATACCTGCAATATTGTATTAAAATAGAAAAGACAACCATAAATTTATTATCCTCTAAACAAAAAGAATATATATGTAAAAAGTGATTGCCATTTGAAAATCTCCTTGGTGTTTGACATTTCAATGTAGTGCTACAAAATGTTGGTTTTATAAAATAAATGTCTTTTGTCTAGGTAAAATTGTATATGCATATCATATGTTTTTTTTTCTGTATTTATATCTGCCTCTACTTTTCTGAAAGAATAAACAAATTACAAAAAAAATTTCAAGTTGTGTCTTACTTGATTTTCAGTGGGAGTGTAAAGATGTATTTCTAGTTGATTTTTGTCGGAGTAGCTGAGGCGTATTTCTAGTTGATTTTCATCTAGCATTGAAAGATAATGTCATTCATCTACAAAAAAAATGCAACGACTTTTATACCAAGAAACATTGATGATATGTCTTTTTATTACCTAATAAAGTGTATTTTTCTGTTTTATTGAGTCAAATTTTAGTATTACATGTATAAATTTTTCGCTATTAAAATGGGCCTGTCGATCTATTGCACTCCTGATGAACTATTGCACTCTGCAATATTCTGCACGTGGCGTCTATAGCACCGACCCGAGTTGACCTTTGAACTCGATTTCTGATTGGCTTTCAGTCTTGCCGATTGGCCAATCAAATAATTCGTTGTTTAATCGACTCGGAAATGGTCGTCTGCGGCATAAACAACAATGGCTACACATGAAGCGGATAGGTTAAAGGTAAAAATTATCATTTTCACAGTTTTTGACTTATAACATGAAAACAGAAGAAGATAGAGAAAAAACTTTCAATTAATGAAAATGATCAGCAGATTTAGCTCTACAATAATGAATATATGGTTGATGCTAGATTAGGCCATTTGAATCAATGGATCATTGATTGTGTGGAAAAGTGTCAGGATGCTATATTTATTGAAGGGCAAGGAGATGTATGCAGTATAGATATAAATAATTATAATAACATCAGTCAATAAAACTTGATAACTTCTGTCAAAAAATAACAAATGTAGCCCTTGTCATTGCAAACCCCTTCTCCAAAAAAATTTGGGCAGGGGTTCCCCCTTTAATGTAAGTTATCAACATTGCTGTAAAAAAACATGAATGTCAATGATTCTCAAAATTTAGTGTTCCTGAGAACCAACTCTGGATGCCTACATGGACACAGAGGCGTTTCCAATAGTCCTCTTCTACTTTGAAAAGGTGTAAGAAAAATCAATGTATCCTATTTCATATAAAACAAGAAATGATTGTAACAGGATGCTGTTACGAAGTCTCCCAAACAAAGCCCCCATTAATATATAACCCTGGGGACTCTGCGAAAATCTGTGAAGTTGACCTTTAGAGGGCAATTATCTCTTGAAGGAGTCATCACAGAACCTCATGTTAAATTCTTTTAAAATTGTATTATATGTACAACACAAATAAATATCTTGCATTTTATTTCAAAGTCTACTTGACACAATTCAACATGTTTCAACAAATTTAGAAATAAACTCAATACAAAGAATAAACTTTGATCATTAAGGCAAATATCATAATGCACTTGATAAAGTAATTATGGATCAACACTAACAACCAAGCAAACTTAAGAAAAAGTTTGAAGAACTCCATTGCACCCAAACCAAATCTCACTCCATACTTTGGGTTAGATAAACATCCGCATAAAATAACTGAACATTAGCTATTGTTATTCTGTAAGAGATTTTTATCTATATTTGTTGATTAAAATACCTCTGAAAATATTTCCCTTTAAATGTATAACACAAATGAAATGCAAACTGCATATGTGATGGGTTTGCTTGAATGTAATTGAGCAAGAGTAGGTGTTTATTATTTTAAAACCATAATTATACATTTTTTTAAACTGAATTTTTAAACTGTTTTTGCTCTTTTATAATAATATTTAAAAAAGCCATAACAAGTATGGTTGGTTTCAAAATTCTATTCAATAAAATAATGTGCATATTTATATCTGCATGACCAACCCATTTTATGGACTTCGATATTTCAAAACCAGGTGTGTCACATTACAGTATCTGAAGAGTAGGGTACAAATAACTTTGATAAAACTTATATGGTAAAATTCAAATTTCCTACTAATTTAGAAATCATTATAAAACAAGATAAAATAAAATTCAATTAAATGTTGTAATTATAATGACAAAATAAAAAAAACCAATGTGCACATTATCAATTAAACCAACTCTAATTACAGTGAAAACTGTAATAGTTAAGACATATTTTCTAGCAAGTGGTCAGTTGCATTTAAAATTGTATATAAGCTGATAAAAATGTTGGTTGTTGTTAAAAAGAAAATAGCTAGCGATTTAAATTTTACCTTTGTAGTCTGCCTATGTTAAAGTAATGGGATAATGGCACAGGTAAAAAAATAAATCACCAGCAGTTTTCTTTTTAACAACAATTAATTTTTTTATCAGCTGTTGTAGAAATTTAAATGTCTCACCTATTATGGTTTTCGCTGTAAATATTTTAACCTTTTCTTGCTCAATTTCATCTGTGCAAACCTATCACATGCAGTTTGCATTCTATTAATGTAAAGGGAAATAGTTTAGATGTATAGATTTCATCTACAATGTAGGTAAAAATCTCCTACAGAATAACAATAACAATACAATAAGAAAAAATTATTCAAGATTCTTTTATTTGTAGTCTTTTAAACTATGCACTTATTTCTCAACTTTAATGATCACCCCTTATAGAAATCAAAGTCCTTGTCGCACTAATGGAAAAGATTGCTTGTCGAGTTGTGGTTTATATGAAAAAAGAGTATAATTCTAAAACCATTACAATTGTGGTAGCCAAATTGACTTTCCTTTCATATACTAAGATCATAGGTATTATGTATATGTTCAAAGCATTTGGATAAAGCAAACTCACATTAGAGAACTAAAACAACAATTTTAAAAATTTTATCTCAAAAAGGGGCATTACTCTTGAACTGTCATCAAATTCGAACATGATCTATGTTTACTGGATATTAGCATTGTGTAAAAGTTTAAGAACAATCAGGAAAAGCAAATAAAAATTACACAGAAACAGACATTTTGAATAAAAAAGGGACTAAGAGAATAAAACACACTGTATATATTGTTTGGCTGCTGATTTTTGATGAAATCAAATGTTTTAGTCATTTTAGCTCAAGGAAAAAATCTATTGGTTACACATTAAGATGTTGAATGAATTTTAAAAAAAATGTCCCTATCAGCCGTTCAGAATGAGCGACATTAAAATAACTAAGGTTAACAGTTTACAACCTTTCCCAAAAATGGAAAAATTAAACATCTCCATCCAAACAAGTTTAAATGGTTTCAATTTATATTTTGATGTAATTTGTTCAAATAAATGGAAGTGAATTTTTCCAATACAACATTAAAAAAAAAACCAAACATATATTTATTGACAGTTATTTGGATATTGCTGCTCAATAAGGGCATGACTACATGACAAGGTGGTAGCAGACACAAATTTACCAACTGCTTAAAAATAAATAAATTCTCACCAAAAATTACTACTTTGAGAAAAATTGTTGATTCTGCATTAAATATGACCTTTGCTTAAAAAATTCTAAGTTTGCATGAATAAAAAACACAATTTAAAAGTTTGTGTCCTAGTATTTGTTTCTCCTTCAAAAATCTATACAACTATAGACAAACTTGGAGTGGCCCTCTTGACTATTTATTGCAAATATATTTTTTGAATTTGGTTCCATTCCAGTTTACCTTCCAACAGTATTTACTGTGAAAACTATATAATTATATAACTTACATACCATCTGTTCTTCAAAGAAAATAAAACTAAACTTAATCTTTTCTTCGAATATATACATTTTCTCAAAGTCAGGCAATTTTATTAACAATCAAAATAGATATTGAAAGCTCCACTTGCACAGTAAGATAAATAGAATAAGTACTTATAATTTTGATACTGAAAAATCATATTGAATAGCTAGCCTGAAGTGTTAAGACATTCAACATGATATTGTCAGTATCAAAATCCTTAAGGCCTATTATTCTGTTTATCCATTATTCAATATTTCAAAGTCAAAGGTTTTATTATTCAAAATAAAAAATATGGATTGGCGTTACGTCACAATTATTTGGTAGATATTTTTGAGCATCAAGTCACTGAAAAAATCTGACACACACATAAACGGTAAAAAGTATGGATTGCCAATAAATGACCAATTAACACTGTTTCTTAAAGCAAATGAGGACACAACATTAATATTTTGTGCATGATAACTAAATATTTTAACAATATTCTTAACATAAAAATGGGATTACAAACCCTGAAATACTACACATAATTATGGACATTATATTAAATTCTGTTATATCTAATAGTACATTGTATAATTTTTTCTAGTGATGATTTTTCCTTCAGGCTATTTTCTTTTCAGCATATTGTTCACTTTTTTTTTTAGGGTTTCCCAATTTCTCAATTGGATTTTGCCATCACTCTTTTTGCTTTCCTTGATTGTATGCAAGCAGTCTTTCATGGATGGACATTTTTTCTTACAATCGGTTCCAAAATATTGTTGGAAGAAAATTTTGATTTCCCTCTCTTCTGGACTTCTGTCCACTTTATACAGAATATTTGGCATTTTGTTTTTGGGACTGACTTTATCACGGGGTATATCAGGTGAGCCGGAACGGCGAGCCTGATATACCCCGTGATAAAGTCAGTCCCAAAAACAAAATGCCTAATATTCTGTTTATCGGTAATTTATAATTAACTTTCAAAAAAATAATCAAATGAATTCTTTAAAACGATAGTTTGATGGGATTATTTTTTTGCGGATGGATCTTGTTTTTTAAATGTGATTCGGTTCTGGCGCGCGATGTTCATTCAAAAACTAGTTAACGAGGCGGCAAGATGTGTTTTTTAACTATTTGACGTGTGTTATACATTATGATGGTTTTGTTGGATTGAAGTGTGTTTTGGAAATTATAATGTTCGAATATGCTACCGGTAAGTAATTTTTGTCATAAAAACTTGTGCTAAAACCGTATCGAATACGTTTCATTGAAATATTCTGAATGTAGGTCAAATCAATAAACATCCATAATAATCCCACTCGGAAGGCATTTAGATTTTATGTTATTAATTTTAGAAAGTTAATTACAGACACCGACACAGTCTGTCTTTTTACTAAGAATAGCAGATATGCATGTATAAATATATATATAGACGAATTTAGATGTATCGACGATATGATTGGGGGGGGGGGGTTGTTATGAAATTATGTACAACAAATGTATATATTTGTATATCCAGTTTTTATATAACAAACAAACAAACAAACAAAACAATATGTATCGTATAAGCCTAAGGATGTTCAATCTTTACAAAGTAGTTATTTCTTGGTTTTGACTGAGGGATGTTGATTATTCAAATAATATGGCCAAACGTTAAATGTTTTGTTTAAGATAGTAACGAAAATGAAGTTGACCTTTTCCCGTATTATTGATTTTGATGACGCAACCAATCTTGTTTTTTTTTAAATAAGTATATTCATGCGCGGTAGTTGACGCATGCCTAATTGTGGACTGACCTAATAATTTTGATATCACGTCCAGTACGTTGAGATAAGCTTTATCAATCGACACACTTCAAAGGAAAACTACACAAATTACCGATAAACTCTTTAAACTGAAAAAAAAATAATAATATGTAGCATATATATCTTGATATTCTTTTAAGATTGCTTGCCCCATGTGCTATGTGATGTATTGTAATAATATTCTATGTACTTTTCAAATCTGAAAATTAAGGATTCTCTAACCTTACACTGTATACATTATTTCTCACATCTGTGATTCATTGAACTCAATTGCTTTTTTTTTCTATTGGTTTATAAATTTGACTTTAAATATACACCTAGCCAAATATAAGCAACACCCTAAAATTTTTAGAATGCTAATTTTAAATGAAAAGAATTTATAATAATATGCCTACAAATTTAAAAATTGAGTACAAATATTATTTTATATTCACTTTAAAAACTTTATACCAAGGCTCAGAATAGAGAATGCA
Source organism: Gigantidas platifrons (assembly GCA_002080005.1). Classification (NCBI taxonomy): domain Eukaryota; kingdom Metazoa; phylum Mollusca; class Bivalvia; order Mytilida; family Modiolidae; genus Gigantidas; species Gigantidas platifrons. Next base: position 126,792 of record MJUT01003488.1, read on the forward strand.
GTTCCACATTGATAGTAACAAATATCATATTTTCGTGGCAAGTTCCCGAGCAGCTATCAATATAAATCTGAATCAGACGATGGAAAGTACATTTGGAAATAATGTTATTTTCCAAACTAAATAATGCAAATTTACCTTTAGAACACAGATTCATAAGGATTTATACAATCTGAAAGTTGGAGAAGTCCCACACAAAATAGGTCTCCTCATTTAGTGTTATAGATATACTTACCAGTTTTTACTTCTTCACAGATGACAGTATATCCACATCAAGTATACAATCATCCTTCTCTTCTACATCTTCTAAAGTAGAGAAAATAATTGTCAATTTTTAGTTCTGAACCCCTGCTTTGCTATGTTCTTCATGCACACACAAAAACATTCAGACACAATATACATGCATTAACAGGATCTCAACAAGTCATGGGAGGTTAATTTTAATTATCTAATTCTTTGTAAATTTAAACCACTCTGAACCAGTTGGTTACATTTTGATTATCCAAACATTCATTAAATTTTCAGGTGAAATGAATATTTATTTGGTATTTTTCAAAAAATCATTAGAGAAACAAATTCAACAACTTTTACCCCATTTATTACAATACTTATCCACTCTCGATAATTAAATTTTAAGTTTAAAATACTCAGGCAAACCTCATATTTTGAATTTGAAAATTAAATCATCTCAAGTGGATTAATATCATAATCAACGGCACAAGTAAACTTACCTATGTCATTCAGGCTCTGTTGTGTTTCTGGCAATAAATCAGTTTTAACAAGTGCTGATGAAGTGTTAGTTGGAGATTCTGTCTTAGTTGTATCTACTTCTGGCAATAAATCAGTTTAAACAAGTGCTGATGAAGTGTTAGTTGGAGATTCTGTGTCAGTTGTATCTACTTCTGGCAATAAATCAGTTTAAACAAGTGCTGATGAAGTGTTAGTTGGAGATTCTGTCTCAGTTGTATCTACTTCTGGCAATAAATCAGTTTTAACAAGTGCTGATGAAGTGTTAGTTGGAGATTCTGTCTTAGTTGTATCTACTTCTGGCAATAAATCAGTTTTAACAAGTGCTGATGAAGTGTTAGTTGGAGATTCTGTCTCAGTTGCATCTACTTCTGGCAATAAATCAGTTTTAACAAGTGCTGATGAAGTGTTAGTTGGAGATTCTGTCTCAGTTGTGTCTACTTCTTGCAATAAATCAGTTTTAACAAGTGCTGATGAAGTTTTAGTTGGAGATTCTGTCTCAGTTGCATCTACTTCTGGCAATAAATCAGTTTTAACAAGTGCTGATGAAGAGTTAGTTGGAGATTTTGTCTCAGTTGTATCTACTTCTGGCAATAAATCAGTTTTAACAAGTGCTGATGAAGTGTTAATTGGAGATTCTGTTTTAATTGTATCTACTTCTGGCAAGAAATCAGCTTAACAAGTGCTGATGAAATGTCAATTGGAGATTCTGTTTTAATTGTATCTACTTCTGGCAAGAAATCAGTTTTAACAAGTGCTGATGAAGTGTTAGTTGGTGATTCTGTCTCAGTTGTATCTACTTCTGGCAATAAATCAGTTTAAGCAAGTCCTGATGAAGTGTTAGTTGAAGATTCTGTCTCAGTTGTATCTACTTCTGGCAATAAATCAGTTTTAACAAGTGCT
>MJUT01003488.1:163650-184075 GCA_002080005.1 Gigantidas platifrons
GTTCTTTATAAGTTCTGATTATACACAAGTTCTTTATAAGTTCTCATACACAAGTTCTATATATATATATAAATATTAAAAACGTTGATATCAAATTTAATGCGCACGGCGTGTTTCTGGAATAAACTTCATCAGGTACGCAAAAAAATTGAAAGATTGCAAAGCCAAATAATTTATAAAGTTTTGGGAGCAAAATACAGCAGGACCTAAACAGGATAGTCAAAATCATCAAAGGTTACCTTTTCCTATAAGAGGAGAATATTAGTTTTATTAATGTAAGTTCTCATTGACATCATCGTCAACGTTTCACTACAATGTACACTACTGTTACAGCAATACTACAATAAGTTGTATTAGTTCTCTGTCAACATTGGTAACGTCCAGTAGCACAGCTTATATTTAATGCAGAGAGAAAAGAAATGCTGGACCATTCACATTACATACAAGGAGCTCGTTACGGTAAATGTTGATACTTAATGAAAACGGTTTATTCAACCCATCACTTTTGATTAAGATTTCTCTGCAGTTTTTACCATTAGGTGAAAGTACAACTACGTTGTTTGTCTCCCTACCAGCCATATAAACGTTCCTATGTTTATCTAAGGCAATTCCCATTGGTGCTCGTAAGACGTTTTCATCTTTGAAGGTCCAAATCTGTTGTCCTGTTAATGTATAGCAGTAAATCGCATTGGTTATCCAGTCCGTACACTTAATGGTATCATCACGCAATGATATGTGTGTGGCTTTCCACCGGGAATATTGATCCAATCAATCAATTTACCCTTTGGATCTAAATATACAATGTGACTTGATGTAGATGTTGGTATTACTAGAATAGCTAGACGTTTCATGTTGAAATCGGTTCCCCAACATTGATGGCCAACATCTACAGTGTTTATTATGCTGTTTGTAATGACGTTTACAAATACGACTTCACGTTTGTCCCAAATTGTAACAGCAACAATGTTTTCTCCTGTGTATGAAACATCATACGGGGTACCTGAAAACCGGACAATTTCTTTTTCGTAATTCCCGTTATTAGAAATCATCAACAACCGGTTGCCTTCTTGTTCAGTGAATACAAGTTTGCCATCCGGTAATAAACATGCTATACAGACACTCCCCTTATCCTTAGTTTGAAAATCGACAGTCTTCTTTCTTGTGAGTTGTAGTGTAAGACCCAGCTTGCTTTCCTGTGGAATATGCACTTGCAATTCAGCTTCTTTTACAAGACTGGTACTACAACGCTTTTTTGTAACAGATACAACACCAAATTTAGAAACATCTTTCACAAAAGATTCCAGTTCTGATAAAATGTCAAGCTTCAGTTCAAAAAGGTCATAATTGAATGCCCCTTTCTGTTTCTTAACTTCTCCATCAACAACACTCGTCATTTCGTTCACTCCTATGAAAGCCTGGAGATTACTAGCATATTTCTTTACTTTATTCACATCTTGCCGAATATTATCAAAGTCAGTTCTTTTGGTTTCCATGACAACCAATACTTTCTTTAATTGTACTTGTAAATTGTGTTCTTCTGACACAATCTCTTCAACTGTTTGTTTTCAATTTTATCTAAATGGTCGTTAAGTGATTTGCGCATGTCTGAAATATCGGACAAAAATTTTCTTTTTTGCTTGTCAATATCAGAAATATTATTTGTGATATCTGACTTTATTTTTTCAAATGCAGCTTCGATGTATTTGAGATCTCTTTAAATGTGCGCAATGGCCGTCGATGACTTGGCATTTTCTGTTACCTCAAGAATGGGACGTAATTCTTGGCAATGACGATGCTCATCTCTTGTGCATATGTTCCAGACCATACGCGTATTTGGACCGTACGCGTACGGTCCGGACCGTATGAGTATACTCGTACGGTCCGACCGTACGCGTATGGTCCGACCGTATGAGTATACTCCGACCGTATGAGTATACTCATACGGTCTAGTACGAGCTGGACCATACGGGTATTTAGACCATATGGGTTTTTTCAATACAAACATTATATCATAAACTTTTATTGAGTTTTACAAATTACATTTATCATAATTATTATTACTTTAAACAAAACACCATCACCTCATGAAAAGTACAGTTTTTGATCTATAATGCAATTTTAATTGTCTACTTGAATCACATTTTCGCATGCACGCCCAGAGTGACACTTGCTGTTACAAGGAACGTCGGACTTTCTACACTTACATGTTTTGATCATGCATGTTCCCTTGCATTTACATCTTTTGCTTGCAAGAGAAAAACTTGCTTGCTTTGCAGCAGCATGCAGAGAAATTTCTTCTTTTTTCCAATGCGAAGTTTCAAATTTACGTGCCAAAAGTTCTATATCACCCATATCATAACATGAATTTAACACCAAATTCACATGATAATTTGTACAAATTTACATCTTTACCAATAATATCATCAACTCTACACAATAATCGTGGTAGATCAACAGATGCCCTATCAACAATAGGTATTCTTACGGGTACAAAACTACCTTTTTCAATTTTTGCATTAGACTTTGACACTTTCTTATTGTATTTTCTCATCATTAAAACATTAGTAATTCTCTTTAGAAATGCCTGTACCAAGTCAGGACCATTGCGGTTTTCCAGTTTCCCGGTTGTTGACTGATTTTGTCTGTTTATTGATTTATGAGTTTTGAATTTCCCTTTGGAAGATTGCTCTGTGTTCGGTAACTTTGTTATTACCCTTATTTCCCACAAGTAAACAGTTGGTTTGATGGTTTTTGTAATCAAGTTCCTAAATATAGCTTCAAATGTTTCTTCCCACATTCTGTTTACTGGCGATTACTTCAATAACTTTATTCAATTTCAAACTATTTTGTTAACTGCGAGTGAGCAGAATTCACTTATTACCAACATGCTAAATTCAGGACATGTAAGTTTGTAATACTAAATTTTAGTAGATTAAATCAGACTTATTTCTAAATTGTACAATTGCGATAATTAACTTTTGTTTTTAATATATTTTAGATTCGAATAAAGTTTATCTGAAAAATATTTTTGAAGCCTCGATAATCTCTTAAAACTAGGCAGACCGTACGCGTACGGTTCGACCGTATAGGTATTTTGAAAAAATACGCATACGGTCCGGACCGTACGCGTACGGTCCAATTACGCGTATGGTCTGGAACACACATAAAGCAGCAAGGGTCGCCATGATCCGAGCAGTAAAATTCGTACTTATTTCCATGTATGGTGCATCTGTTCTTTATAGATAGAACTGAACTGGATAATTTCTGGTAATTTTCCATGGAAACTACGATGTGTTTTTTACTTGATGAAGATCTGGCATGGTGCCTGTTACAGTCGATACACAGGAAATCCTCACATTCCGGACACCAGCTGGCAGCCAATTTAGATTTGTTGTCATGATCACAAATGTTGCAATATTGTGTCGCTGCTGTTGCCATGACAATGTTTCTGCAACAAAACATCGAACATAAACTATTGATAGTAAATATAATGTACATGTATAAGAGCAGCCATCTTAAATATTGTTTTGTTGGTGTTACCAATGTATTTGATTCTAAAACTTATCAGTTATTATGCTTATTAATAATACTTTGAATCATATTTACAATTACAAATGACCGTTACATCATTTCAATAAATGGACGTCTAACAAAAAATCCTCTATAGAAAACTGTGTTAACATAAGATGTTTGGCCATTACCATATATAACTAACTGTACGTTATGATGACGTTTATATATAGAATATACGAACATTGTCTGAGAATATAAAATATATTTGTACAGAGCTTATAAAACAGGAAGAATAACTAGTCGTCGATCGCAGTGGTGTTATTTTGTGAGTGTGTAAATTGTTCTTTTTCAATTTACACATAATAATGTAAGAACTATTCATATGCATGCATGCTCTATCAAATAATGTTGTAACTTATTGTATATGGGTGAAGACTTCTTAAGTTTGTTTAACTTGTGTCTTATCCTTTTCGCATATTTGAGCATATAAAATATGTTTAAACTAACTAAGCTAAACCTTAGATAAAATAGCTTACGGTGGTGCCACTGGAGTTTAAAAAAACCTCTATTTTCATATATGCCCTCAATATGAGAACCATATACCCAGATATATATTAGAAATACGAAACTATATTCATACTTATAGAATACAGGTATTGTTTACCTATTCTTATAAATAGATTAAAATAGACATGCATAGATCAATTTTCCGCCTTATTATTAAATTATAACATGAAGATAGAAGAATGTACCACCTCCAACTAATTTGATATATTGAGTGATTGAATGATTGTAGATTAAAGCATATCCAGAAATGACATTACATTTGCTAATTTGCATATCTAAGATGGCGGCAACTCAATTGTCTGCATTTTTATATGATCTATATAGAAGATAATTTTTATAACTGCATGCATGTTAATTGCCGGAATTGAAAATGGGACTTTGAATTAAGCCAAGTTAAATGAGATAAAAATGAATGACAACCGTGAAATATTCGAGGTTCCTGGAGTGTATGAAAATCCGAGGCGGCAAACCCTTACACTGGCCTTAACAGTCTATGTAAAATGTCTGTAATACATGAAATTGGTGGAGTTCGACACCAAATTTATCAACGAATAATATTTTGTGGTCAACTTGCCGGAATTAATTTGGATCCCTGAACTCTGGATAAATTATTATTCTCAAACCTTATATTTCTAGCTTCTAAACTCGAGGTTCCCATGATAAATAAAAAAAATTCCATTTTTGCAAGCACGCAAGTTCAAAAAATGGCTAAATTTGAAAGAAAACAACAAAATTATTTGTATTTTAGCAGACGAAAAGCTTTGCGGAAGTCAACAATAACATGTTAATTATTGAGCCATTGACGGAAGCAATACATTTCCGTGTTATAAGCAATTATTTGAGAAATCATCTGGGGAGCAATCCATCCAGCTTGAAAATGCAGTCATGTGATCAAAATCTAATTTAAATATGATGAATATTTATGAGGACAGTACCATAAATTTCTGGATATGGCCAACTCAGCAACTTTGCTCTTTATTATAAATTGTAACAAGAAAATAGAAGGATTTGTCTTGGCAATAAAAAACTGTATGGACTTGTTGGAATATGACATCCTGATATATCAATATTTTGAAGTGGATATGTACGACCCAATCGCATGAACTCGTGGCACGGAATTACCTCCCGCCCCCCTTCCTTCTTTATTAAGTATTCTGTTTATATATTGATTTTCAATAACATTCCTTTATTTCTTTATTATTTCATCTCTTTTTCCTTATTTTAACTTGTTCATACAATCTTATGTTCACAGCAACCTATTGTATGTGTCGACCCTATATATAATTAGTACGTTATTGTAGGAAGTGATACTGGTGACTTCGATACAGAAGGTTAACGGTTATATCATAGTTTGGGTTCTTGTAGTTCCACCAGATACACCCAAAGACAGATATATACCATACAGTAACTCATTTATATAATAAGCATATCCCCGTGACTTAGCTACAGAAGGTTAAAGGTCATATCATAGTTTGGGTTCTTGTAGTTCCACTAGATACACCCAAATACAGATATATATATACCATACAGTAACTCATTTATATATATCTTGTTCATATTATTTCTCTTTCCCAGTTTTAATATTTCCCGTACAGTTTGATACGTGTAGACCTGTGTCGGGCTGTGACAAATTTGTCACTAACCGAATAATAAATGCTATTTTCGTTGTCTGTGTGCACACCCCGTTTTGACATATACTGGCAACAAGCTCTAACTGACACCAAGGAAGACGATTTCTGTTTACAAAACATATGTCCATACCTGTAATTTTATCAAAAGATATCACAGCAATTCTTCATACGTCAAAACTTTCGTCTACCAGGAAGTGAATAAGCAGATATGATGATAGTGTACAATAAATAAAACGAAACAAAGAATGTTTTAAATGTCAACGTTTAAATGCAGAATTCATAAAATCGATGCCTCTGTTGCAATAATAAAAACATTTTAATTGTTCACTCTCATATATTTTGGCTTACAAGTGTTCTCACAGAAACAGACGCATGTGACATTGAATTACCTCCCTTTTTCCAACTTGCTGTGCATGTTTACATATTAGGGTATGAAAGGTCGGAACATGCAAGCTGCTGTTACCATAAGATTGGATAGATATTGACGCTAACAAGTTAAATAAAGGGAGAAAAGAAATAAAATAATAAAGACATTTCAATGAAAATAAATATGTTAACAGAAAGTTCGAAAAAAAGGGAGGACATTGGTTAGATTTAATATTATTTTATTGCAAATAAAACAGCAATGGGATTGAAAAAAAAGTTATCACAACGTATGGACTTGTCTTCTCCATACAAAATAATACACATATCAGGCGGGGATCCAGGATTTTACGTTGGGGGGCATTTCCTGGCGAGGGCAGCGCCCGGTGGGGAGATCGGGGGCGAAGTCCCCCGGACGCTCTTGGGAATTAGAAAATATAGGACCTCTTTTCTGAACCGAAATTGATTAAAATTGTACCATGTGCGGCATGATGCTTCACATCGAAGGTGCGTACAATGAAGCATGATGTTTTACTCATGACGTAAGGCCTTGTTACGACTTCAATATGAAGAACAGCAATAAAGGCTTTTGCTTGTTCCAGGAAAATATGTGTGATTTCGTTCAATTCGTATTACCATAAATCCCCTCGCAGGGCCGCCAAGAGAATTTTTGGGCCCCAGGACAAAAGGAAACTTGGTCCCCTCCTCCAATTCTCCAAATAATAATTCTCAAACTAAGTCCACCACGGTGTGTCATAGGCAAGGAATCAGTACAACAAAAATGAATTGATGAATTGTGATTTAGAAAACAGCTTTCTATTTGTTTATTTGGCTGGACCCTTAATTATAATGACTTGGTACATTTATTAATATATGTATTTTATAAACTAAAAACAATAGTCAAATTATTTTATCGACAACCAATTATAAAACATATCTTCACAAATATAATGCCCTAGGTAGCTGAATAATTAAACTATAATGAACATTACATAAATTATGCATACTTATAGAATTATTAAGATTAAAGTCAGCTTACATCATACAATTGTAAAATTAGAACCTTAATTTACTATTACATTTAGTGGAGCCTTCCTGGACTTTTTCAATGCGAAGCGTGTGATAACATTGTAAACGTGTGATAACATTGTAAACGTGTGATAACATTGTCAAAATTCATTTTTCTGGCAATTTCAGATTCAATGCTAAGTCCTGCTAATTCCACTAAACGATCTTGTGATATGGTTGAGCGCAAATAGTTTTTTACAAGCTTCAGGTTGCTGAAGGATCTTTCTGCTGAAGCCACTGTGGCAGGGATTGTCAGCAAAAAACGCAAACTGACACAAATATTTGGGAAAAGAATTTCCAGTTTATAATGATAAAGACTGTTTCATAAATTTGAAAAAGCACAGGGTAAAAACAATTTCAGCAGAACATTTTGCTCAGATAGGATTCCGAGGCTTTGGAAAAAATTACCAAGAGGAACCCTCGTGCCTCGTTTTACCCACTTGCCTTGGGAAGAATAGTAATCAGTTTAAAGTTAAACTGATGTCAATTTACCAAAATTTAGTAGAAACTACTTTTGATACCAACAGCTATTGTAGGCCTACTTTGGTTAGTTGACTTGTACGTGTCCGAGATGTCATCCTTTTTTGTTTATCGCTCTCAGACTCTCTCTCTCTCGACATCTTTTGTGTCGACCCGCTCAGCATACCTTGATTATAATTTGCTTGATTTGCATGTTGCAATGTGTCACAATGACAATGTGGTGACTGGCGAAGTGAAATTAATAAATGAATAAAAAATAAAGGCTCACATGAACGGAATCAATTGATTTCTATCAAAAGTCTAATCCTGTCTACTCACTATTAATGAGCCACTCCCCCTGCAATCCTCGATCTGCTACTCTGATAGGCAATTCGTATGGACTTGGCCTGGATCCCCATTTCCTATGTATTTCTCTATAGCAAATCACTTGGGCCTACTTATTTCAGAGCCCTTACACAACAAATTAGTGAACCCCTCCACCTGCAACCCTCGATCTGCCAGTGTCGAAAATCACTAAATATATGTACATGGTCCAGTGCCCCATACACCGTAACAGAAAAAGTTGTTATACATCATCAAGGGCCCTATGAAAGCTATTAGTGGGCTCCTTCCTGAAACCTGGGACTACTTCTGTATAAAGAATTGTACATCTATTACACGAACTTGTCATTCACATAATCACAAAAGCACACATTTTATTGTGTTTGCCATACTCAAGGTACACCCTCGTTTTTTTCATCCTAGTTTGGTATGTGGGCCCCCTGAACTCTTGGGCCCCGGTGCGCGCCCCGGATACTCCTCCTCCCATTGGGCCTGTCCCTTCGCTCAAAAGAGAAAGAACTAATTCGTATGTTTGAAATAGTATTATGAAGGGGGAAATGGACATGTCTCAAACAGAATGGAAAAGAACAGGTGAAAAATATTCACAATTTAACGCCGCATGCATGACCTTCAGAAAATTGTGACGTCTGCTCTGAAATTGGGATACCTGTACAATGCGAAATGAAACGCGGAACAAAACGAAACGAAATTAACCGAAACGAAACGAAATATACCGAAACGAAACGAAATCGAGACGAAACGAAATAAATCGAAAAGAAATTGACCGAAACGAAACGAAACAGAATACTACAAGATGAAATAAAACCTATTTTAACGAAACAATTTCTTGGGGAAAGACAAGACACAAATTAAATGAAAAAAATAGAGAAAGTATCATTTAAGCGTAGAAAAAGATAGTTCATTGTTCTTCATCTAGCAATGACGAAATAATTGATTCATCGATTGTTCAATGCTAAACACCACTGTGGCACATCAGTGATATTCCAGCTATACTCTGCCGAATGACGAACTGAAAATGACTGTTATGTGGGGAATAACTTCCTATATACATGATGATGTTCTGAGAATCAGGGTCCTATTTTTGATTATCTGTCTGGCACATGTTTGGCATATGGGGTATACTTTTTGTTACAACTTTCTGAAAAGGGGTATAGGTTTTTGCTTGGATTATTCTGCAAAAATTGGTCATTAGAGAGGCTTTAGTTAGACAACAGTCTTAGATGGGGTCTACAATTGGCATCATATTCAGTCTGTAAAGGAGTCGGGGTTCAGCGGCCCCGGAAGAACTCCCCCACCATTTTGTGTAAGACTTTTTACAGTGGCGTAGCTTCCATTGAGGCAATGAGGCAACTGCCGCACTAGATTTTTTTGCAGAAAAAAAATTAATGTGATTAATATTATAAAAGCTGATTAAAATATAAGAAAGGCTTTCGTTCATGCTCAGAATTGTAAGAAAGTCATTGCCGCTCAAAGGCCGGACACAGTATTCAACAGATGAATATGGATGAAGACAATTGCGACCGCCGACAGTATCGGTATTGAGCTGTCTAAACCAAGAACAGTCGGACGAATGACAAGTCGGGCAAACGCTGCATTTACCTAAGATTCCGTACCTAGTTATAATAGCATAAATGCTTTCTTTCCTTTCGTCGATCACTGTTTAAGTGAGCTAAACGAGAGGTTTCCTGAACAAACACGTCCGTCCTTCTTAGCGTTTCAATTGCTACATAGTCGCGTTCAAAACATATCTGCAGAACATGTAGAAGATATACACACCAGATATGAAGATGATTTGCCAGATTCTATAGGATTTATCGTGGAAATGGAAAGATGGAAATGTTCTGTGCAGGGCTTCAAAAACAGGATTCTAACCAGTCTTTGAAAGAAGCAATTGAATTTGCATGCTGTTTTTAGGGTTCTGCTCACAATCCCTGTAGTGTCCGTACCCTGTGAGAGGTCTTTTTCTGCTATGAGACGCTTGAAACACTGGAGAAGATCTACAATGACAAAAGATCGACTTGCTGGACTGGCTAGTCTGTTCATTCATAGGGATATCTATCTTTGTAGAGAAAATATCATGAGAAAATTCATTGCATTTCTGACAGGATTGTTTACTGGTTGTTATAATGTATACTAAGTAAAATTTTTAACTGAAAGCACTATCACTTATTTAAATGTGCATGTAAATCCACACAAAATATAAGACATACACGCTTTCGACACGAATAGTTGCCAGATCAGTAATCTCTTATAGTACATATAATTCCCTCCAAAGTTGTCTTGATGTACCATAAAAAAATTCACAGACGCATATCGAAATAGTTTTCTGTGTGTTATTTCGGTTATTATTGAAATAATAAATTATCCATTTAAACTTGGGTAAATGCGTTTCAAGCGCTCATTTTTTTTTTATTTACGGGGAAGCATGCACCCGGACCACCTAGTATTTTTTTCGCCTCGCTGCGCTCGCCGAGTTGCCTCACTAGAAAAAAAGACCTAAGCTACGCCAATGGACTTAGGGGCCGACCATTTAACTTGAAGGTGGAGGCAATGGCATTTTTTCTACCAAATTATCCGATTCTGAAGCTTGGAGGAAAAAAGTAATTAATTAAAAGTAATTTATTTTTTATTAATTTGGCAGGGTATATGCTAGAAACAAATATAACCTGCCATTTCACGCTGGTTAAGTTTTCAGTTCATATCGACGTAAAATTCCCAATTATTGTGTCTGAACTTGATTCTTTTTTACCTCTTGCCAAAATTAAGGGGGAGGGAGCGCTCGCACTCCTCGCAGCCCCTTCCCATGTGGATGTCCCCTCCCCTGTTCAAGTTATATGGTCGGTCTCTAAATCTTAAAAAAGAAATTTAACATGTAAATTTGCAAGACGAGTGTACAGTGTTCTGCAGTATACTGTTTACTTTTTGCCAGATTGGTCACTTTGATTTAATATGTCTTTTTATCTCGACAGTCTCTCTTATAATAATAGAAGCCATAATTTGTTGCATGTTTGAATATGAATATATGTTGTTTATCTCATCGTTAGCAGGGGGTAAACTTTAAGAAATCAACGGAAAAAAAATCACAGGTAAATGTACAATACGTGTGCACTGTCGAAGCATATAGGTAATATGTGTATAAGGCTTACAAACGGGGGAAAGGGCGAGGCTACGCCGAACCTTTTCCCGCGTTTCGCGCCGAATACACATATTATTTATATGCTTCGACAGTGCACATGTATTGTATTTATCCTGCAATTTTAAATCGTAACTAAACGTTTACTATAGGATTAAACACTGTTTTTCTAAGGAAATTATCTATGTATAAACTCCGGCAGCTCACTCACAAACTGAAGATAACCAACATGACGTCGTTGACGTCATATGAAGACTTCCAGTTTGAAACGTAAAGATTAGACGTTATTTGGCTTCGTGTACGCTTCAAATTTGATACAATTTAACTAAATTAAGTTTTCAAGGTAAGCTTTTTAATTATTTTTGTGTGTATTGTTGTAAATATGACATGTAGGATTTCACATTTTCAAGATGGCAGATCTGTATGTTCTATTTATAACCGACCAATATCAAATAAAAATATTTGGCAGGCTATATTGGTCGGTAAATGCTGTCATTGCAGGATAAAAACTGAAAAAAATATATGTAAAAGATAATTGAATAATTAAACAACAACGGTAATTTTGCAATTATTTCGAAGCGGCACTATTAATCATTCTCAAATAACAGTACCGGCCTACCTTACAAAATGGTGAGGTACGTGTTCTTCTGGGGCCGTTGAACCCCGAACACTTTACAGACTGATTCTAATGCCAATTTTAGACCCCATCACAGACTGTTGTCTAACTAAAAATCCTCTTTAAGCCCCAATTTTTGAAGAATAATCTAAGCAAAAACCTATACCCTTTTTCAGACAGTTGTAGCAAAAAGCATGCCCCATGCCAGACTTGTGCCAGAGAGAAAATCGAAAATAAGACCCGATTGTCAGAACAACACCATGTATATATAACATAGGAAGTAATCCCCCCCACACGTAACGTAACAGTCGTTTTCATTTAGTCATTCGGCACAGTATAGCTGGAATATCACTGATATGGCGTTTAGCAGTAAACAATAGATGAATCAATCATTTCGTCATTGCTAGATGAAGAACGATTTTTTTATAACCTGGAAAACAATGAACTATCTTTTTCTACGCTTAGATGATACTTTCTCTATTTTTTTTTTTTCACATTTAATTGTTGTCTTGTCTTTCCCCAAGAAATTGTTTCTTTAAAATAGGTTTTTTTTTCATTTTGTAGTATTCCGTTTCGTTTCGTTTCGGTCAATTTCGTTTCGATTCATTTCGTTTCGTCTCGATTTCGTTTCTTTTCGGTAAATCTCGTTTCGTTTCGGTAAATTTCGTTTCGTTTCGTTTGTTTCGTTTCCTTTCGTTTCGCATGTTTCGTTTTGCGTTTCATTTCGCATTTTACAGGTACCCTTAAAATTGATCAATAATTGGTAAACCTAGGGAAGATTTATATATTACATGTACAAACAAATAGATCACGAAATAAATCAATGATTGCCAAAAGTGAAATGTAACCGATGCCGGTTTTTACATGATCCGGAACGGGGTAGCAAAGGCATGTAGGAATATTCATTGAAATGGAGAGATTAGTCGAAAGAACAAAGTGTTAATACCACGTATTTAACATCAAGCGATTGTCAGTCCAGTCACGCTAATCCTTGCAACATATGAGTGGTCATTCATGTCATTGGTGCGATAATATACGCGTATGCTATTATATACGCCTATATTATCATCATATACGCGTATATTGTTGCTATATACGCGTATATTTTTGCTATATACGCGTATATTTTTGCTATATACGCGTATATTGTTGTTATATACGCGTATGTTGTTGTTATATACGCGTATATTGTTGTTATATATACGTGTTAATATACACGTTAAATTCATTTAAAGTATTAACGTGTATATTAACGCCTATATAACAACAATATATATACAATACTTGTGCACTGTCGAAGCATATAGGTAATATGTGTATGGGGTTTAGAAACGGGAGAAAAGGCGAGGCTTCGCCGAGCCTTTTCCCGCGTTTCGCTTCAAATACACATATTTACCTATATGTTTCGACAGTGCACATGTATTGTATTTATCCTGCAATTTTAAATCGTAACTAACCGTTTACTATAGGATTAAACACTGTTTTGTAGGAAATGATCTATGTATAAACTCCGGCAGCTCACTAACAAACTGAACATAATCAACATGACGTCGTTGTCGTCATATGAAGACTTCCAGTTTGAAACGTAAAGATTAGACGTTATTTGGCTTCGTGTACGCTTCAAATTTGATACAATTTAACTAAAACAAGTTTTCAAGGTAAGCTTTTTAAATATTTTTGTGTATTGTTGTAAATATGACATGTAGGATTGCACATTTTCAAGATGGCAGATACATATGCAATACTTGTGCACTGTCGAAGCATATAGGTAATATGTGTATGAGGCTTAGAAACGGGGGAAAAGGCGAGGCTTATATTTACATATTTACCTATATGCTTCGACAGTGCACATGTATTGTATTTATCCTGCAGTTTTAAATCGTAAAAAAATGTTTACTATAATATTAAACACTGTTTTTTTTTTAGGAAATTATCTATGTATAAACTCCGGCAGCTCACTCATAAACTGAACATAACCAACATGACGCCATTGACGTCATATGAAGACTTCCAGTTTGAAACGTAAAGATTAATAGGTTATTATACAGTGTTATGTACAATATGGAAATATATTGTACGAGTCTGTATTGTATTGAAAACCCGTATTGGATGAGACGCCGCAGGACGAGTACAATATATTTCCATATTGTACATAACACTGTATAATGACCTATTTATTATACAGCTGAAAAGATCAATACTATAACAACAATTTTCTGTTTAACTTTTAATACAGTCTAAATAGGACAACTGCACAACAGTATTTCGTCACATTAGTAAAATGTTCTGTATCAATACAGATCCCGTAAACTCTAAAAATGAATTAAAAGCAGCAAAATAACCGATCAACAAATATTCTAAGCAACTTTCTTTTTTTCCCTCAAACTGTTAAATATCGAACAAGTTAAGTTTTCCTGTATTGTACAATCGGAACCGTATTTTTTCCGTATTGAACGTCCAATATGGATTTTTTTCGTATTGGACGTCCAATACGGAAAAAAATACGGACTCCGGTTGTACAATACGAGAAAAATAATGTACGGTCACATGTCTTAAATGGGTCTTTTTGATTGGATTAAAATTATAGCTGTATAATAATAGACGTTATTTGGCTTCGTGTACACTTCAAGTTTGATACAATTTAACTAAAATAAGTTTTCAAGGTAAGCTTTTTAATTATTTTTGTGNNNNATTGTTGTAAATATGACATGTAGGATTTCAAATTTTCAAAATGGCAGATACATTTGTATGTTCTATTTATAACTGACCAATATAAAAAAAAAATATTGGGCAGGCTATATTGATCGGTAAATACTCTCATTGCAGGATAAATGCGTATATAACAACAATATACGCGTATATAGCATCAATATACGTGGATATGTTGATAATTGTTTTCACCTACGATATGTTCTACGATAGATGGCGTTCGTGTACTATCAGTTATACATTCCGATCTCTCCCGGATCGCATCGGAGCTTATCGTTACATTTCGCCACTACAAGTTGCGATAGACTGGTGGATCATATAAATAACAAATAAGATTTGTGTTGAGGGGGTTAGTGATATGTACAATTATAGAAATGCTATTAATAGGGAATGAATATTGACTATTAAAAGAGATACTCATAATCAAACCTCAGCCGTGATGTCACAATGTTATCTTTACATATCTATTATGTAGTGTTTTTTTCTATGTATTGTTTATGGTGACAACCCAATCATTGGATTTTTAAACCAATAAAGAATTTAAAGAATTGATAAATAGGATGTCTCAGTACTGCTGTGTGCTGGGTTGCACAAATTATGGGGGTCATATGTTCCCTTCAGACCCAGAACTGAAGAAAAAATGGAGAGTGGCCATCAAGCGGCTTGATGAAAATTCAAAAAACCTCTAATGGACACCATTAGCCCTTAAAAATCTTACGATAAAAAATTGTCGTAAGTGTAAAACTAAGATTAAAAAGAGTTTCACAAAAATATTTACGATAATCTCAAATTAAGTGTAAAAATAGTCCTGATTTTACGTGTAAACTACCCTGTCCTAAGTGTAAACTTTTTATGGTAAGAGAAATGTTGGTCTTATCTTTTATCGTAAGTGAAAAAAATGGAAAAAAGATGGAGCACAGTCGCTTGAATTTCCTTTAGGTACAATAGCTAGAGGTAGTGACGCTGGAGATTAAAAAACACCCCAATACTTATGTACGCCTCAATATGCGAACCGAATACCCAGTCATATATTCGGAGTATTCGTTCATACATTTTTCAGATTGAGTTGATTTATTATTCTTAACGCCATTTTCAGCAATATTTCAGCTATATCATGGCGACAATTCTTAGTGGTGGAAGAAACCGGAGTACCGGGAGAGAACCATCGACCATATGCAGGCAACTGGTAGACTCTATCACTTGCGCTGCAACTCGAGTGCATCCTTTTTGTAATATACAAAACTGGGAGTGTATATTTTTCAGAAACGCATAGGTGGCGTAATGGTTAGAGCCTCGAGTGTGATAGACCATGGGTTCGAACACCGCTCGGGTCAAACCAAAGATTATTTGCTTCTCTCCTCGAAGGCAGCATTAAGGTGAAAGAGCAAAGTCTGGTTGGCTCGGAATCAGAATAATGTGTCCGAGTGTAGCGACTTGTATACCCGCGGACTGTTGTTTAAGTGTGCTAGCACTATAAAAATGCAACCCAGCGTGTTGGTCTAGAACAAAGCAGACCTCATCATCATCTCATCTCATTGATAATTAACTTGTACTCGTCTTGATATAGCTGAAAAAATTGCTGAATTGGTGTCAAACAACAATCACTCACTCACTCACTCACTCACTCACTCACTAACGGAATTACCCCACCCCCTTTTTAACTTTCTGCTTATATATTTATTTTCAATGAAATTTCTTTATTTCTTTATTATTTAACAATTTTTCCTTATTTTAACTTGTTTGAGTCCATATTCATACAAACACATGTTAACGGCAACTTACTTGCGTCGACTCTATATATAGTTAATCTATACTTTACAAAGAAATCCTTGACGGGTGTCACTAGTGGGGCAGGAACTGCCTAACCTTCCGGTGCTCCTGAGTTCACACACGGTTTTCAGTGGGGCTCGTGTTACTCGATCTTTAGTTTTAGATATCTTTGCTTCTCCTTTTGTGTTGTCTGTTCTTCTTCGATATATACAGATTCTGATTACCCCTATGGTATCTTCAAGCTCTTCTTTTGATTAAAAGAAAAAAAATAACCATTACAAGGACACAAATAAATACCTTCAATTAACTGACAGAATTAAACAATAAGGTTTCCCTTTACATGCACTGGAATTTTTATTGTCTATAAATATTATCTCAATTATTTCTTATCAGAATATCGTTGTCAAAACAAATAATAATAGTAATAAGAATAATAAATATTATTATTCATAATAAAAATTGATCGGGCGATTTTGATTAATGTGGGGGCGATTTTTTATGGGGTGGATTTGAAATGGGGGCGTTTTTGTTAAATATAAGGGAGATATTGATTAGGGCGATTTGATCAGGTACATATAATTAGTAGTTATTGTAGGAAGTGATACGCATGCCTTCAATACAGAAGGTTATTGGTTATATCATAGCTTTGAATCTTGTAGTTCCACCAGATACACCCAATAACAGATATATATATATATAGAGTAACTCATTTATATATATCTTCTTCATATTATTTCTCTCTCCCAGTGTTAATATTTCACATACAGTTTGATATTTGTAGACCTGTGACAAATTTGCCACTGATCGAATGATAAATACTGTTTTCTATGTCTGTGTATACGCCCCGTTTTGACATATACTGTCACCATGCTCTAAATGACACCAAGGAAGACGATTCTTGTTGAAAAAACATATTTCCATACCTGTAATTTTATTAAAAAAAAATGTCGCACCAAATCTTCATACTTACTTCAAAACTTTCTTCTACCAAGAGGTGAATAAGTTTCCTATTCACATGATATATTATGCTATAAATAAACGAAACCAAAAATGTGTTAAATGCCAACGTTCAAATGTTGAATTTATAAAGTCTTAGATTCTGTTGCAATAACAAAAAAAAATACATTTTAATTGCAAAACTTCACTCGCATATACATTTGGCTCGTGTTTGAATTTCAAATTTAGAGTAATGTAGTATATGTTAATATATTTACCTTCGGCTTAAATGAAAACATTTAATCAGTTTTGTTGTTTCTTGTTTGATAGACTGATCATACTGTTAACCCCCTTTCGTGGAAACTTAAAAAAACCCCATAAAATCTTCCTTGTATCGGAAAACCAAGCAATTGAAGAAAACTTCCTTTCAAAGGGGTTAACCCTTATCAAATATGAATTATATCATGACCAAACCGGGATCTGCATAACAAATTTACAAAACCTCCATGTATAAGGTTTCCCAAGGGGATGACAATATTATATGATGTAAATTCATTTTTTTTGTGTGTTTAAAGTTATTTTATATCAAAACGTACATGCTATTAAAACTAAGTTTTGAGTTGTTCCCATAATGTTGTACTAAATTAAACATTCTAAAGTGTCTCAAATATAAATGTTTACTTCCTGATGTTGTATATGATATTAATCAAGTGTCACGTTTTTTAATATTATTTGATATTTTTGACATCATCCATGGATCTGAATTTTCCTTATTGTTTTATATTTTTATACGATGCTACAGAATTGCATGGTTAACATTTCTGCATAGAGTTCCGACTAGTCAATTTGATTGAGTATTTTCTTTGAACTTTTTTTTCAAATAACTCTTCAGTGATATTATACGAACCATGCTATGTTTTCCGTGTGTTCTTTGGTGGTTTTTTCTGGTGCAACAAGTTATGAGATGGTCACTAATGCTAATATCGATAACACCGGAATGGCTTATAGTTTACCATTATTACATAAAAAAATGTGGTATATTACTGAACTAGAGGAGGAACATATTGAGCATACTTGAATAATCTTGATGTAATAAGAATTTTTCGTGCTTCCTGCGAATATTGATATCGTGAAGTATTGTAAGTTAACAGTCAGGTTTTATTTTAGAAATTGTGCTTTTACTCCCGTGTACAAAAATCAACCGTGTATCAATAATTATCGGGACTAAGATTTATATTTGCTGCAGAAGAACATAGACATATATTAAGTAATAAAATATACGCTTGTAAACAGGAATCAATCACTTACGGTGGTTCTTGTCTTAACAGATGTTGAATACATGTGTCTTAACAGCTTACACAAAGCATTTACATTAATAATCAAGACAATATTATTGTCGTTCATTATATTTTATAGTTGGACCAAAGGAAAGGTTTTTGATTTCATAGTGTGTATTTTCTTAATGCCGATAATGAAAATGCATATCTTTGAATAATCCTACTCCCGATCTATAATGCTACAAGTCTTAGGAAATGACTATTTATCTTGAGGGGTAGGGTGGTGTCTTTTCCATGTCCCTAAAAGAACATGTTCCGTTCCCCTAAAATCTTAAATGGCAATTCCGTATTGACGTGTTAATGATCAACCAATTGTAGTTCTGGGGTCATACGTAAATGTCTGCAACGCTTCTTTCCAATAAATTCAAGAGGCAATCCTTCCGCTTGGTGATTGACATATCTTTGTCCATTTATTTCGTGCTCCAGACTGTACATCTAAACTAGAGGATCAGTGGGCTCAGTAGAAATCAATCAATCAGAAAAAATAATTGCCTGTGGCAGCTATGTTTGTCAATGGATCATGATAAAAATATGCAATTTTGAGATCGGACATTCCATATATGCTTCCTACCAAGTTTTAGTACACTTTGCTGAGCGGTTTCAGAGGAGAATATTAAGATGTGAAATGTTAACGGACGACAGACAACGGACGGCGGACGCCAAGTGATGGGAAAAGTTCACATTGCCTTTTTGCAAGGTGAGCTATAAGGGACAAATAATGATCTACAAAGCGTTACCCAGAAAACTAAAGGTTTAGCAGAACGAACCCCACTATAAACATTGGTAATACTAGCTGCTCTAGAAGTTAGCAATTACTGCTCCACTAGTTACACCCGTCGTGTTGACTAAAGGTTTAGTAGCACAAACCCCACTATAAACCGTGGTAAAATTAGATCTAGAAGTTAGCACCCATCGTCTTAGCTAAATATTGAGAAACCCTACAAAAAACGGCGGTAATCCCGATTGTTTAGGAAGGTTCTTCTCGCTCATGCATAGGGACCTTATCCAAGTTTGGCTAGTCTGTTTAGGTCCTTTGTTTTTCTTGTTCGGAAAGATATTTAAATACCGTATAACCTAATGTGTATATCACTTCATATTTATAGGAGCAGAATATGTTCTTTCCACAGTACTACAGTCAAGGGGAAATTATACGAACTTATTACGATAAAGAGGGAGAGGCTTTAAGGTGCAAATCTGAGGTGGGCCCTCATAGCTCCAAGACTTTTGTTAGGTATTCATTATGTTCAAGATTTGAAGATACCAAAGAAGTAATCAGAATCCGTAAATCAAAGGACAAGCAACACACTTGTCAAAAGAAAAAGACAAAAGAAGAGTTTGAAGATGCCAAAATGGTAAACAGACAGAATCCGTAAATCGAAAAAGGACAGAAAAAACGCAAAGAAACAGGACTACAACGATCTACAAAGTATTACATATAAAACTAAAGATCGAGTAACATGAACCCCACTAAAAATGGTGAGAATACAGGTGCTCCTTAATGGAAAATAGTTTCTGCTATGTTTTCTTTTCTGTTTTGCACAATACACCTCTGTTATGAACAGTATTTTGCCAAGTCAAAACAC
This sequence comes from Gigantidas platifrons, assembly GCA_002080005.1. Classification (NCBI taxonomy): domain Eukaryota; kingdom Metazoa; phylum Mollusca; class Bivalvia; order Mytilida; family Modiolidae; genus Gigantidas; species Gigantidas platifrons. Next base: position 183,699 of record MJUT01003488.1, read on the forward strand.
ATTAAAACCTACCAGCTAAACTACATCCGTACACAAGCAAGCGCGCACAAAACCCAGATAGTACAAAATAATACTGCGTTTTCATGTTTATAATCATAGCTGTATTGTTGTTAATATCCGGTACTGTGATGAACCCTGGTCCCTGTTCAACGTCAGATGAAAGTGGGACACAGTCGGATATCTCTATTGAGTCTGAGAATACTTCATTACACGACTTGAACATTTTGATAAATAATACGGTTTGAAAACAAACGTCATGATAAAGCTCGTAGTACATAACAAAGAAGAGGAAATGATTTATACATAGAACAGAGGATGGTGAACACTTGAAACTCTTGATACTTTATACATAGAACAGAGGATGGTGAACACTTGAA
>MJUT01003488.1:189442-200590 GCA_002080005.1 Gigantidas platifrons
TTAGCTCATAGGTAGTGTGGACTGTAATGTCACCCCAATTTGGGCTAAAAATAGAAATATAGATTCCAGAATTCCACGTTCCAATCAAATTTTACGTCTCTCGGCAACATTGGCCAATCAAGGGGCGTCTTTCATCCGGGGTTCCTTGACGTCATTCTCTGTCAGAGAATGCCTTGTTGACGTCTGTACATAAAACAAATAATAAAATGGACAATGAATTGTCGTCTGCACTGTTTGCCACAGTGGAAGAGGCTGAATTCAAAAGAATCTTGGAAGAAAAACATTCCAAAAATACGCATAGAGCAACAAATGTAGCTGTCAAAATATTCCGGATATATTTAAAAGCTAAAAATATGCCGGAAACGTTTTTTCCCATGTAAAATCATATAATAAAACGATCATTGACTTAGGAATAGGTTGCTACTGGGATTTATCAACCCTCAAAAAGAAATATTCACCTCGCCTTCGGCTCAGTGAATATAACTTTGTTCAGGTTGATAAATCCCTGTAGCAACCTCTGTCAAAGTCAATAATTGTATAATGTCACTTAAAGAGGTTGCTATTTCATGCTGCAATATTCACTACAGATGATGGTAAGAGACGTGCAATGTATTTTCCCATTTGTATTACAAAATAAAAAAAAGTCACCCCCACATTAAAGTTTTTCAAAGATATCCTTTAGGTTATATGCATATACCAGTAATATTTTTAATATTAATATACAGCTAGAAATAGGACCAAAATGTGTTATCATATACACAAGTTCTACATAAGTTCTATATAAGTTCTCATTATTGCCCAATATCTATATAAGGTCTCATTATTACACAAGTTCTATATAAGTTTTCATTATCCACAAGTTCTATAGACGTTCGCTTTATTACACAAGTTATATATACGTTCGCGTTATTACACAAGTTCAAATTATTTCTCACTATTACACAAGCTCTATATAAGTTCTCATCAACGTTATTATCAACGTTTCATTGGAACGTACACAATTTTTACACCAATACTACAATAAGTTGTACTAGTTTTCTGTCATCCCTGATAACGTCAAGTAGGACTGCTTAAATTTAATGCAGAGAGAAAAGGAATGCTGGACCTACAAGATTGCATACCAGAAGCTCATTTTGTTCAATGTTGATACGCAATGAATGCGATTTATTCAACCCATCACCTTGAGTTAAGATTTGTCTGCAATTTTTACCATCAGGTGAAAGTACAATGACGTTGTTTGTCTCCCTACCAGCCACATAAACGTTCCTATATTTATCTAATGCAATTCCCCTTGGTCCTCGTATGACGTTTGCATCGTTGAAGGCCCAAATATGTTGTCCTGTTAAGGTATAACTGTAAATCGTATTGGTTCTCCAGTCCGTACACTTAATGGTATCATCACGCAATGATATGCGTATCGAATTCCCACCAGGAATATTAACTCGACCAATCACATTGCCTTTAGGATCTACATATACAATGTGACTAGACGTATTCTTTGGAATAGCTCGAATTGCTAGACGATTCATGTTGAAATCGGTTCCAAAACATTCATGGCCAATATCTACCGTCTTTATAATGGTGTTTGTAATGACGTTTACAAATATGACTTCATGTTTGTCCCAAATTGTAACAGCTACAATGGTTTCTCCTGTGCATGAAACCTCCAACGAATGACCTGAAAACCGGACAATGTCTTTTTCGTAATTTCCGTTATTGGAAAACAGCAACAACCGTTTGCCTTCTTGATCAGTGAATACAAGTTTGCCATCCGATAATATGTCACAGCATGTTATCAAGACACTCCCCTTCACCTTAGTTTGAAAATCGACAGTCGTCTTTCTTGTGAGCTGTGGTGTAACGCCCAGTTTGCTTTCCTGTGAAATCTGCGCTTGTAATTTAGATTCTTTTACAAGAATGGTACTACAATGCTTTTTTGTAACAGATACAACACCAAATTTAAAAACATCTTTCACAAAAGATTTCAGTTCTGATGAAACGTCAAGCTTCAGTTCTAAAAGGTCATAATTGAATGTCCCATTCAGTTTCGTAACTTCTCCATCCACAACACTCGTCATTTCGTTCACCGCTATGAAAGTCTGGAAATCACTAGCATATGTTTTTACTTTATTCACATCTTTCAGAATATTATCAAAGTTAGTTCTTTTGGTTTCCATGGCAACCAATACTTTCTTTAATTTCACTTGTAAATATTGTTCTTCTGACACCATTTCTTTAACTGATAGTTTTTCAATTTTATCTAAATGGTCGTTAAGTGATTTGCGCATGTCTGAAATATCGGACAAAAATTTTATTTTTTGCTTGTCAATATCAGATATATTATTTGTGATATCTGACTTTATTTCTTCAAATGTGCAATCGATGTCTTTGAGAACTCTTTCAATGTGCGAAATGGCCGTCGATAACTTGGCATTTGCTGTTACCTCAAGAATGGGACGCAGTTGTTGGCAATGGCGATGGTCATCTCTTATGCACATAACGCAGCAAGGGACGTCATGAATCGAGCAGTAAAATTCGTACCTATTTCCATGTTTGGTGCATCTGTTCTTTATAGATCGAACAGAACTGGGTAATTTCTGGTAATTTTCCATGGAAATTACGATATGTTGTTTCGTAGATGAGCATCTGGTATGGTGCCTGTTACAGTCGGTACACAGGAAATCCTCACATTCCGGACAAAGGGTGGTCGCCAATTTAGATTCGTTGTCATCAACACAAATGTTGCAATATTGTATCGTTGCAATGTCAACTTTTCTGAAAACAAAACATCGAACATAAAATATATAAAATATAAATAATAATGTAAATATATAAAGAGGAGCCATCTTGAAATACTGTTTCGCTTCCCGTTGTCAATACATTCGGTGTTGAAACTTAATCAGCTAAAGTGCTTATTAATAAAACTTTGGACATCCGGGATCCATTAAAAATATCCGTTGATTTCTAATTGGATCAAGAGATACTTATTTATAATACTGTCAACAAATCACCGCTTACATCATTTCCATTGCATTTTATCCCTCGCTTTGGTTCGGGAAAAAACCTCTCCAAAAATAATGCTTCCCACGTGTAACAATAACATTGGCGTAATTAATGTAATATTAGTACGGACCACCGCGTGTATTTCACTCATATCTAATTAAACCATCAGCATGTAAGTCAGTATACAACAAATAAAAAAACTACAATTACCTATAGTTTTGGCTTTTCAGCTCAATAACTATAATCCTATCTGTGTTTGCATATGCCATTTCTTTAACTGAAAATTGTAAAGAAGAATTGTACATTATATAGATTGAACCTTTGTCATGTGTACAATTAAAGAAAACATTTAATCTGTCAGTTTTCTATATGCTCTGATATCTTATATCTATACTACTCATATAAGACAATGGTCTTTGTTTAAATTTGTGTTCTCATATAATCGCAATGTCAAAACTAGTGACACGCAGCAGATTTGGCAGACAAGAAGTGGATAGGTAACACCTCTCACATTTTATGTTAACAATATTCATACTCAGGCAAGAAAATAACATTTTAAAATTTAAAAAAATAAGATTTTAAATATTAATGTTAAGAACACCATCATTGAAATGTTTTACAAGTTTATTTGACGCGATGAGTTTTTGTCTTCTTGAACTGGTTCTTCATTCCATCTGAGTTTCCATTCACGGTTACTTAAGAAGGGCTTGAAGATACCAACGAGGTAATCAGAATCCGTATATGGATGAAGAACAGATAACACAATGGCCCAAAGAAAAAGTACAAAAGGACAAACAAAGATCTACAAAACATAGATATAAAACTCAAAAACCGGGGTTGAACTCAGGTGCTCCGGAAGGGGAAACCGTTCCTGCTCCACTAGTGACACCCATAACCATTTCCTACACTGTAAAACGTATATCCAGAATGCGTCGGTTTCAACAATGTTACCGCAATCATTCAGTATATCTAACTTTGCATATATACGAGAAGAGTTAATTGTCATCTTTCAACACAAGAAATTGTAGAACTCCAGTTCGTGTTGAATTATTGCTTATCCCTGATCAATAAAATCTAACCAATGTTTTCCTTGGAGACACGCCAACAAATACGTCGCTACTTATCTGTTTTATTTCTTTGGTATTGTCTTGTATACGAACCGACACATTAAAGTTGTATTGTTACTTATGCGGGTCATACATTGTTCACCAGCTTTATAACTTTTCAAAGAGTGTATATCAACTATTTCCATCTTATGTCAGGGGTTAAGTGTTTTTGTTATTGTTTATTTTAAAAATAGAAAAATAGAAAAGTGTTTATATACAAATTAATGTCAATGCATACACAATAAATGATAAATACACAGAATGAAAAACATCGATTGAGTGATTGTTGTTTAAGGCCAATTCAGCAATTTTTCAGCTATATCGTGACGAGAACAAGTTAATTTTCAATGAAATGATGATGATGTGCGATTTGTACTAGACCAACAAGATGAATTTTATTTTTATAGTGCCAGTTCACTGAAACAACAGTCGGCAGGTAGACCTTCCGCTCTACTTTGACACATTACTCTGATTACGAGCCAACCAATCTATGCTCTTTCGCCTTAACGCTGCGTGCTTAGCGGAGAAGCAGCAAATACTAATTTCATAGTCTATGATGTGTTATTAAAGCAGATATTTTGTTTTAATACAAGCAATTTAAAATACAAGAAACAAGATATTATTACACGCATTCAAGGATAAGCAGCCATTCATTGCCGCAACAACATTAAGCCTTTTTTATTAGCTCTGTTTGTTTTGGGGATATGTAAAAAGTTGAGTTTTTCTCTATTTTGATATAATATTTGAGGTATTGAAGACCTCCGTTTAAGTGTGCGATTTTTCACTTACATATACACCTTTATATATTACATTTTAAGGTTAACAAGTTATGATTTATAATAGTCTTAAACGCTTCTTTTCAAGAGTTCATGCATGTATAAACGGTGACGATGCACTCACAAACTGACTAAATGTCCGAATGCCGTTTATATAAAGTTTGTGAGTGCATCGTTCACCGCTTAAACATGCATTAACTCCAGAAAAAAAGTGTAATACTTATAATTCTTCAATGCAACACTGAATATAAAAATGTATTCTTGCATACCCCTGGTCTAAAAATCGCGCAAATTAAAATTCGCGAAATGTTGTTGACGACCTTGGCACATTAACAACATGACATCATATGAAGACTTCCAGTTCAAAACGTAAAGATCAGGCGTTATTTGGCTTCGTGTACGCTTCAATTTTGATAGAATTTAACTAGAATAAGTTTAACTTCGTATTTAGCATCATATTGCTTACAACATATAACATAAATTTGATATCAAATAATAGTTTTGCACATCAAGTAATACCTATATCATTGCCTCCACAATGAATAAGAAGTGCTTGTGGAATTCCATAACAATTGATCATACTGCTTAATAAAGGAACTACATCATATACCGACATTCCAGACATTCCTGCCGAAATTAATGTGCTTTAAAAATATTGTAATCCTAAATCCTTTCCAAGTGGTCTAATCCGGCTGTGAGCTGAGGCTCTAGATATTAAAGATGATCCCACAATCTAAATAGCATTGCCTTGACCTGGAATTGAATATACTGTATCATATTTGGACTAAATTGTCCATTTTGATATATCGCATGAACGAGTTTGATGACCAACGACCAATACATTTTATATTTTCATCAGATGTTCCTGCCACTGCAGCTGACGTAGCTGCTCCTATTCTAAAGGAATGTGTATTATAATCTAGGGGATTTAAACCTAAGAATGCTAATGCCTTCCTTAAAACCGTTAAAAATTGAAAACGTGCAAGTGTTTTGTGATTCAAATGAAAAAACAAATGACCTTCAATGTTCGGTCTTAAGCTTAAATACTGTTTTAACTGTTTAACTCTGCAAATGATTTTACATATATTTTCCTGTAAAATTAGTGTCACCGAATTGCCCAACTGATCTGTTTTTCAATACTCAATTTTCACACAAACATTATAATTTTTTAGGAAGGAAATATCCGAAATCTTTTTAACATGATTATCAGAGACTGAACTTGCAAAAGCTACTTCCCCTATTCTAAAAAATCAAAAAAAAACGCCAAACAAAAGGCTGCCTTAAATAGTTGTGTTTCAAACCACGAAGTCCAGACGGCAGGTAACACTTAAGCCAATTGTTTTAAGACGTCAAGTGTAATGTAATAAGCTTTCTCGAATCCGTTTTTTTATCAAGACGTTGTAAGCCTTTAACATTTTTTGTAAAACAAAAGAATTTGTATATTCTGCCCAATTATTGATTTTCAGCTTGTAATTAATGCCAGATAAATAAGTCTTGACCGTAGTTGAAGAATATCTTTTCTTAGACAGGGAAGCCACATAATTGATTATGTGATCAATAGGTGGTGGCCACTTTAATTCAATTTGGAATTCAAGCCTACACTGATTAAAAGATTGTACAGCATTTTCATACGTTTGTAACGTATTTTTGGACACTGAATGTTCCAACAGTCTTGTTACTTCTGCTCTAAAAGGTTCAAAAATTCCGTCGGGATTGGCGTGGGTAATATGTCGGCTTCTGGAGAGAGACTTCGAAATGTCTGAAAATTGGCACGAGATAAAGCATCAGTAATTGGGTTGTTTCTTGAAAATATGTGAACAGCTTTAAACTGAAAATTACCAATCAACGAACAGTATACAATTAATCTAAGAATAGACATAACTCTTTTGGACTTGCAAGATTTATTGTTAAGAACCGTAACCACAGCCTTGTTATCGGAGAAGAATAGTATGTTTTTCAAATAAAATTTATTACAGCATACAAATATTCTAAGCGCAAAATGTATAATTTCAAGATATGTCATATCCTTTTATATATCTGACTGTGCCCACTCATTGGGCCATTTAGGATAAGCCCAACTGCCCTGTAAATATGCTGCGCATTCCTTTCCCTTACCGCCTGCACTGTCAGTGAATAATTTAAATTTAACATTTGACATCCAATCTACTTCATTGATGTAGGATACCCCATTAAATTTCTCCAAAAACAGTTTCCCCATGAACAAATCCTTTTTCATACCAGCTGTGACCCTTATAAAATGGTTTGGGTTTGAAGCTCGAGTTGTAGCATTATACAGACGACGACTGAAGGCCCGGCCAGCTGGTAATGCTTTTGTGCAAAATGCCAATGATCCACAAATTGACTGCAACTCTTTAAGAGTTACCTTTTTCTTAGACAACAATGTTTCGATACCCATGAGAAGTTCTTTAATTTTGTTATCTGGTATTTTAATTAACATATTGATTGTATCTACAGTGAGTCCTAGATACTTAATGACCGTATATGGCCCTTCTGTTTTTTCATTTGCCACGGTATTAAATTACTAATAAATTTTATTGTTACAAATGTGAATAGCATTCTCCTGGTAACATTTATTGTACTCCCATAGACACTAAAAGTTTATACGTATGTGCCCATTCATATTCAGAAAGGGTGATGTGTTCATACTGATTAATGCGTGGTTAACAAAAGCGGTAACCGGATAAAAATGACATTCATTTAGACCCACTAATCGACCTCGCTTTATACGTCATATATTGAAAAACAAATCACCGAGATCCTTAAGTCTAAATTTAAATCAACGAACCATATACATGTACTACAACTTACCTAGACAGCCGTCACATATAGAGAAATTTAAAGATATTTCAACAAACGAACACACCTGAATAAAAGTGACCTTGACACAAGTATTTATAATTGTGAATCAAGACAAATATGTTCAAATTCAAGTACATTTCTTGTATTTAAACTTATCAAGCATATGTAATAAAAAGATAACGTCCAACTTATAAAATATTTCATCACGAGTAAATGCCGATATATGTTTAAAATCGATATGGGCATATTGATTAATGTCACGCCGTATTTCCATGTTATTTAAATGATATCAAGTACATATATACTTGTAGACACACATATAGAAGTTAATTTCATGTATCTTTTCGTCAAACACAGGAATAGTACGATTAAACCAAACTCGGTAGAGAAAAGTGTTGATAGTGAAAGAAATTAAATGAAATTATAAACGATAAACTAATGTGAATTAATTCACAACACGAAACAGTAAAATAAAATATGGTGAAGTACTTATCTTTATCTGGTGGTGCTGCTTGTGTTCTCCTGGAAAATACTTTCAACAAATGCACGTGGAATGAATAAACCGCGGCAAACTCGGGTTTTTATATGACCAAAGTCCACGAGGCGCTTAATCATCATACTCGTATAAATGTTTCAATGGCATTGACTAAGCTAAGGCATATAGCAAAGCATGAACTTATATCTTATATACAAAAATGATATGTTGCAATACAATAAATCAATTTAATTTCTAATTAATTAAATTTTAATATTAGAGATTTAGGTATGATAATATTAAACTTTTCCGGATTTCATCGTTTTGATGAATTAAGTTCTTAAAATACAATGATGTCACTGTTCATGATCATTTTTGGAACCTCTAGATTGTTCATAGTACAACTGATCAATACAGATAGGGCAATGAGGTTTTAATTTTTAAAGGCAATACATTAGCATGTCCAGTTTCTTTTCTAATTTAGATATTATGTTTCATTATCTAAGTTACATTTGAGCTCCGATTTTTACCCTTTCAGATCAATTTATAGGCATAAGGGTATTACTAAATTTATTATTTAAGACGACGTGAACTCGATACAACATTGAAAAGACTTAAATCTGTAGAGCCAAACCTGAACTTGGGTCTACATTCTTTACGATCTGCCGGTGCATCCGCTGCTGCACGTTCTGATGTAAACGAACGTTGTATCAAGAGACATGGTAGATGGAAGTCTGATGTGAGCAAAGATGGCTACATTGCAGATACATATGAGTAGAGATTGTCAGTATCTCAAGGTCTTGGGTTATGATTTTTCTAAATTCTCTGCCCTTTCTTTGTATTTTGTTAGCTGTCCTGTGTATTCGACAAATATACATTTGTTTGTTTCATTTTTTTCTAAATAGCTATGAGTTAAGTTAATAGTAAATGGTTCAAACTGTAGCGAAGCGGTCGTCTTGATCGTATGTTAGTTGGAAATGTAAATACCTGTGTTATCAGTGTCTATCACCACTAACGTTGTGAGTTCGAACCCCGCTCAGACGAGGTGTACTCGATACAACATTATGTTATAAAATTTGTCATTGACGTACGGAAGGTCGGTTGTTCTCTCTAGGTACTTCGGATTCCTCAACCAATAAAATTTTGTTAATTGGCGTCATATATGTAAACCAAACAAATGAAGAGCGGGAAACATTTGTAATAACAGTGCGTGTTATTAATATCATCTTTATTTCACTTTCTACCAGACAGTCGTACTGCTATGTATCAAATTACATTTAATTAATGTAAGATTTATTTTATTTAGACACAAATATTTCTTATACTATTATTATTTATGTATTTTTCAAGTTCTTCACCATAATTTTGGTTCCTATTTTTTTATTGAAATTTCACTACGGTCTTTAAAACTATTGCCCACTCAAAATTAAGAGACAGATTAAAAGAATTAGTTCAACTGTGTTTCATAAAACAGAATTATCAACGCAGTTGTAGGGTGAGACAATTACTACTTTGTGAAAACCTACTCAAAATCGTACTTCGTGAAATAAAAACGTAGATATCAAAAGATTGGAAAGCAAAATAATTTAAAGTTTGGAAACAATAAAACCAAAGTGTATAAACAGAATAGTCAAAATCGTCTAAGGTCACACACATTACTCTGATTCTACCAATTATGTCCAAAACTGATAGGATCCAAATGTTTGCGTTTTTGATTGACAACACATTTGCTATGTTTTGTGGGCGTTTTTTTTCAGCAGACATTTCTATGGGTAAAAACTGTTCACCTCTATATCTGGTACGTACCAACATGACGGTTTTTAGTGAGATTCGTGTTACTTGATCTTTAGTTTTATGTGAATGTTTTATGGATCGTTGTTTGTCCTTTTATACTTTTACTTTTGTCCACTGTTTTGATATACTGATTCTGATTACCCCTTTGATATCTTCAAACTCTTCTTGCCTTTATTGGTGAGACGATGATGATGTCTGATTTTAGCTAGGCCAACTCGTTTTGTTAATTTTATGATACTATAATACCGAAATAACAGTCCACAGGTAGTTACATCGCTCCACTCGGACGTATTATACCGACTCGAAACCAATATTTCCTTACTTTTACTCATTAATGATGTGTGCTTAGTTGCGAAACAGCAAATACAAATTTAATGGTTTTTGGATTCCACTACCCCTTTCTGAAATAATGGTGGGATGTAAACGTGTATATGGTATTTGGACAGTTCTAAGCTCACTGCTGGTAAAATACAACACACAGCATCTGTCCATTATTTACAGCGTGTTAAAACTGGATGTTGAAGGTACGTTGTAGTGGTATGTCCATCTTCTATCGTTGTACTTGTGCCAAGCAGGACATCTCATCCGTAGGTACCGTATTTTAGCAAAGTGATCCATTGCTTGTTAACAGGATATCCCAACCATAGGTACCCTCTTTTAACCACGAACTTTATCATTTGTAAACAGGACACCAAATCCATAGGTGCTCTCTTTCAACCGCATGATTTATCTCTCAGTTGATCCGATATTCCAGAGATTGTGGTTCCTGTCAGGATTTCCTTGACAGAGAGTTGTTGCTAAGAAAGAAACTATTGAACCAAGGGTTCCTACTGATTAAGTTGAAGTCGGAATAATGATTTGTTTACCGTTATGGAATATCTGTGTCCCAAATGAAAACGGATATGTTCCATTTGTCTTAAACACTTCCCGGTCCATTCCTGACTTATCACTGTAACTAGAGAAACACGACAATTTCACTAGTTGAGGAGGTACTGCTTACTCTTCTGGGGCATCACCCCCGTTTCTTAGTGGGATTAGTGTTCTCGATCTGTTGTAGTATGTGCATTGATTTGGAGATTGTTGGTTTTCGGTTTTCCTTTGGCCATTGTGCTGTCTGTCCTTCTATTTACGGATTCTCATTACCTCCTCTGGTATCTTCAAACTCTTCTTATTG
>MJUT01003489.1:10446-33363 GCA_002080005.1 Gigantidas platifrons
GGAGGAAGACTTCAGAAGTTTCATCTATATCGTGACTACTTGAATCAGAGGGAGGGGCACTTGCGAAATTTTCGTCTATATCATGACTACTAAAATACATTTGGTCAGAATTCAACAACCCAACCCTGTTTATCTTCCTTTGATATTCATAAACCTGGTGTGTTTGAATTTTTGTTCTTGTTGTCATGGCGATGCAATGAAATGCTTGATGTAAGCGCATACACAACGCAATAAACAGGAACAGCATGGACTTTAATTAAAACATATACACTTAACATACAGGAATCACATGGACTTGAATATACAGGGACCACATAAAGTTGAACTAAAACATACACACTGAATAAACAGGAACATCATGGACTTGAACATACAGGGACCACATACAGTTGAACTAAAACATACACACTGAATAAACAGGAACATCATGGACTTGAACATACAGGGACCACATACAGTTGAACTAAAACATGTACATTGAATAAACAGGAACAGCATGGACTTGAACATACAGTTGAACTAAAACATACACACTGAATAAACAGGAACATCATGGACTTGAACATACAGGGACCACATACAGTTGAACTAAAACATGTACATTGAATAAACAGGAACATCATGGACTTGAACATACAGGGACCACATACAGTTGAACTAAAACATACACACTGAATAAACAGGAACATCATGGACTTGAACATACAGTTGAACTAAAACATACACACTGAATAAACAGGAACATCATGGACTTGAACATACAGGGACCACATACAGTTGAATTAAAGCATGTACATTGAATAAACAAGAAAAATGTTCATGGTCTTTAATTAAAACACACACACAAAACATACAGGAACCACATGGACTTGAATATTAAAACATTTACAATGAACATAAGGAACCGCGTGGAACTGAGCATACATGGACCACATAAAATTGAATTAAAGCATACACACTGCATAAACAGGAACCACATACAGGACCGTCTTAACAGCATCATAGACCCAGGGAAAAACAGTGCTGTCGGACCCTTCAAACACAACCACTCGCCGAAATAAAATTGTAAAAGTTCGATAAAATTATACATATGTTTATTGTATTGGTACTTCAAACAAAATCAGTGTTTAAAACATTAAAAAAAAAACATGCATTACACAACATGCAAATATTAGCATGGGGCCCTTATGTTCGTGGGGTTTACGGGAACTGCCCAGTGTGACCATGCATTAAGACAACACTGACCGCATGGATTTGAATTAACACATATGACTAATCATACGTGAATCACATGGATTTGAACATATGGGGACCACATAAAGTTGAATTAAAACATATACATTGAACAAGAATCGCATGTACTTGAAACTGAAAGTATGTCGCATTTTCCAGACGCGATGCACTAATTCTCGCCTCGTCCTAAGATTGACTCGCCACGTTCACTATTAAACGCTTCAGAAACAGATAAAAAGGCGAGCCCAATAAGTGCAATAGAAGTACATGTATATATTTTCATGTGGCGAATAATACCATGACATTTCTCAATCACCTCTTTTATGTAAATCTACAGGATACGCCAGCACATCTTCTTTTCTTTCTTTCTGAACTTTCCTCCTGTTTTTTTTTTCTTGCCGAAACGTGGTGGAAGCACATGCATACCTGCCTCCGCATAGCTACGCCCCTGTGTACGTATGTTGTATCTATTCTACACTGTCAAAAAACCTAGTACAACTGCCAAATTGTCTATATAAAAAGCAGAAACAAACGTAGGGGCCCGGATGGCTCAATGAGTTAGTTCTTTGGATCTAACAACTCATACAAGCCAATCACCAATACGACGTGGGTTCGCGCCCAGCTTTGTAGATTGCGAAAAAGGGTACACTCGATTTACAGCCGCAAGTGATAAAGTTTACCAGTTGCTTTCCCATGGTCGGTGGTTCTCTCCGGGTACTCCGGCTTCCTCTACCACTAAAACTAGTCGCCATGATATAGCTGAAATATTCCTGAAAGTGGCGTTAAACCAAAAATTAAAACAAGCGTCGTTCTAATCGCTTTTTCATGGTGTCATCTGTGAAGTCCGCGCTTAAATGCTCCTACAGTTTCCTACTGTTGCTCTACATGAATCAGGTACCGGGACAATTATATCTTGGACAGTGACTGTACATAGTAAAAATGTATGTCTATGTAATGTGACTGCTCAAATAAAACCAGTGGAGGGTAAAAAGAAATAATAGTACATACGAGTGGCATTTGTGAAATCAAATATGACAAAATGTGATTTATTTTATATATATGCCGTCGGTGCAAACGAAATGAGGGGTGGGGGTGGTTGGCGTATGCAGGTTTCAAAATGTCGTCTGTCTGTAAACACAATCTAGTCCCGTACAGAACGTTTTTGTCTAAAGGCCTTCATTTTTTGGGTGGATATATGCATTAGGACATGACGAAGTGTCGGTGATCAGAATGAGGTCGTTATGACCTTGACAATTGACCACAAGGTCTATTAATTCATTTATCATACATCTTTTTCCGAGACGGAAATCTTTTTTCTAAAGACCCAATGCCTTCATGTTTTATATGTACATGTATATGTTTTAGGATATGCAAATTGAGCATTGCTATATCAGTCATGGCAGGAATAAGTTACAGTAAATTTGATGAGATGAATGAGGTCTGCTTTGTACTAGACCAACACGCTTAGTTGGATTTTTATAGTGCTCGCTCTCTGAAACAACAGTCCGCGGGTAATACATGTGGCTCCACTCGGAAACATTATCCTGATTCCGAGACATCCAATCTTTCCTCTTACTGCACAATACTGTGTGCTTAGTTTGGAAACAGCAATAGCACTTCATAGTCTTCTGTTTGACTCGAGCGAGGATCAAATAGTTACAGATCAAACACTACATAAAATTTATTATGCAACCATAACCGAAAATATCAACTCTAAAATTGTATTTAGCTTAAATAACAGTGCTAATAGCAAATTTAATGTTATTTATTGTATATAGCTAATTCACACTCCAAAACTAGTAATGTCTAAAGTAATAGGAGATGAGTGCGTGATTGTTGTTTAACGCCAACTCAGCAATTTTCAGCTATATCATGGCGAGAACAAGTTAATTTTGAATGAAATGATGACGAGATCCGCTTTGTTCTAGACCAACACGCTGAGTTGGAGCTTTATAGTGCTAGCTTACTGAAACCACATACTGCGGGTAGACATGTCGCTCCACTCGGACAAATTATTCTGATTCTGAGCCAACCAGTCTTTGCTCTTTCTCCTTAATGCTGTGTGGCAAGCGAAGAAGCAACAAATAATACCAATTTTATAGTCTTTGGTTTGACCCGACCGGGGCTCGAACCCACGATCTACTGCACTCCGGGCGAGCACGCTAACCATTACACCACCGATGTGGTTCAACGATTGTAATATATGAATGTAAATCTGTCATTGCAAGACTAAAGCATGTCTACATTTAAAAACAGAAATGATCGCAGAAAAATTAGACACTAAAATGCCATGCCTGATATGTTTGTTTTTAGTTTAATCATTCATATGAGTACTTATTCTCCAAACTTCTATTCATACCATCATGACGTCAGTGATATTTTCATAATCAAATAATGGTGTATTTTGGATAAATTATTTCGTCGCTTTACGATAAAGAAAACAAACCAGATTGTTTTTACTAAGGGATAAAACGACAGGCTGTTAGTCCCACTTTCCAAGTTAAGTGGTCGGTCCCTCACTCAACTTCATATTATATTGGAAATGAAATCTGTAAAATTCAATAATTGTGATTATTTTTCAGAAAAACTTACAATGAAAGGACGAAAACGGAAAATTTACAAGCTTCTAATGTTGTGCTAATTCCCAAGAACCGCGGAGCTTCCGAGGACCTGACCCCCTTGAACGCCACATCAGGACTTTCTCTATGACCAACTGGACGACCCCTGACCTCTCGTCCAATTTTATTCACCCTGATAATCATTACCGTAGCTACGCCCCTGTCATCGATGACCGAGTCAAGATTGTTGAGGTCTTTCGATATTACCTAACGGTATTCACAGAAGTGATACAGTGGGCGAAATCACATAACGGTATTCACAGAAGTGATACAGTGGGAGAAATCACCTAACGGTATTCACAGAAGTGATACAGTGGGCGAAATCACTTAACGGTATTCACAGAAGTGATACAGTGGGAGAAATCATCTAACGGTATTCACAGAAGTGATACAGTGGGCGAAATCACCTAACGGTATTCACAGACGTGATACAGTGGGCGAAATCACCTAACGGTATTCACAGAAGTGATACAATGGGAGAAATCACCTAACGGTATTCACAGAAGTGATACAGTGGGCGAAATCACCTACCGGTATTCAGAGAAGTGATACAATGGGCGAAATCACCTACCGGTATTCACAGAAGTGATACAGTGGGCGAAATCACCTAACGGTATTCACAGAATTGATACAGTGGACGAACTCACCTAACGGTATTCACAGAAGTGATACAGTGGACGAAATCACCTAACGGTATTCACATAAGTGATACAGTGGGAGAAACCACCTAATGGTATTCACAGAATTGATACAGTGGACGAAATCACCTAACGGTAGTCACAGAAGTGATACAGTGGGAGAAATCACCTAACGGTATTCACAGAAGTGATACAGTGGGCGAAATCACCTAACGGTATTCACAGAAGTGGTACAGTGGGAGAAATCACCTACCGGTATTCACAGAAGTGATACAGTGGGCGAAATCACCTAACGGTATTCACAGAAGTGATACAGTGGGAGAAATCCCCTAACGGTATTCACAGAAGTGATACAGTGGGCGAAATCACCTAACGGTATTCACAGAAGTGATACAGTGGGCGAAATCACCAAACGGTATTCACAGAAGTGATACAGTGGGTGAAATCACCTAACGGTATTCACAGAAGTGATACAGTGGGAGAAATCACCTAATGGTATTCACAGAAGTGATACAGTGGGCGAAATCACCTAACGGTATTCACAGGAGTGATACAGTGGGTGATATTACCTAACGGTATTTACAGGAGTGATACAGTGGGCGAAATCACCTAACGGTATTCACAGAAGTGATACAGTGGGCGAAATCACCTAACGGTATTCACAGAAGTGATACAGTGGACGAAATCACCTAACGGTATTCAAAGGAGTTATACAGTGGACGAAATCCCCTAACGGTATTCACAGAAGTGATACAGTGGACGAAATCACCTAACGGTATTCAGAGAAGTGATACAGTGGACGAAATCACCTAACGATATTCAAAGAAGTGATACAGTGGACGAAATCACCTAACGGTATTCACAGAAGTGATACAGTGGACGAAAGCACCTAACGGTATTCACAGACGTGATACAGTGGGCGAAATCACCTAACGGTATTCACAGAAGTGATACAGTGGGCGAAATCAATACCAATTCAGTACTAAAAAATGGGACGCATCTGGGCGACGCAAGATCGCTTTTGCTTTTGACAATGTCAAGCAAGTTAATGAACAGTTGGAATAGGCTTGACCTTTCATAAGACGTACTGTTTTTGATTAGTAAGTGTTGTTTTAATCATATTATTGTCTTTGATTGAATGATTAATTTTAAGCATATCGGGTTATTTTTATTACTTAGTAATCATTTCCTGAAACTCCTATTCAGTCTGGACACAAAATAAGTCTTGAGATTTCTGAAAAGCAAGAATTTTGTATCATAAATTGCTCAACTTCTGAGGGCTTGGGCGGATCACAAAACATCGCATGAATAAATGCCCCCTCCATAACCAGGGCCTATGAGATGGAGTTCAGTCGCTACATCGGTCCGGGGCCTGAAGTGCCAAAAAGGGGCCTGTGAATCTCTGAAGGGCCCCATAGACTTAGCCATAGACGTTTTATTTTGATTTTTTTTTTATTTGTGGTGGGTATTTTCAACCATTTTTAGTTTATTTAGAACAATAGTTATGTAAAATTCCCTTCGACTTTTATGTAAGTTACCAGTGGTTTTATTGGACAACAAATCCTCAATTTTGAGAAAAGTCTCGGTCTGTTCCCGGGGCCCCAAAGCAGTCTTCTCTTGAAGGTCCTGTCCATAACTAGGGTTAACGTCCATGATCATTCACACACACACACACACACATATATACAACTTGATTATAATTATAGTCTTTTTGTAGACTTAAAGTTATTTTTTGTTATATTTTAACATCTTTTTTGATGTTGTTGTGCTACATTTTAGACGTTTTTTCTATTATCTTTGTTTGTTTGCACAGTATCGTTAACACTTGTTTCCGATCCGACATCCTGTAGGTTCTATACGTTGGCTACTTTTTCAGACGTTTATTTAGTATTTTTCTTGAGTGGCCTGTATTATGTTTTCGAATGTNAGATTATGATTTTAAAGTCACGATAGCTGATGGTCACGTGACAATTTTTCAAATCAGGTTACAGACGCTGAAGAAGCTTGTCGGTCAAGCGAAATATCCGTCAATTTGATTATAATTATAGTCTTTTTGTAGACTTATAGTTATTTTTTGTTATATTTTAACATCTTTTTTGATGTTGTTGTGCTACATTTTAGACGTTTTACTATTATCTTTGTTTGTTTGCACAGTATCGTTAACACTTGTTTCCGATCCGACATCCTGTAGGTTCTATACGTTGGCTACTTTTTCAGACGTTTATTTAGTATTTTTCTTGAGTGGCCTGTATTATGTTTTCGAATGTAATCCGTATGGACCTATATTCATGAATCACAACTATTATTTCAAAGAACTAAGAATTATCAAACAAAATCTAATGACAATTTTTCAAATCAGGTTACAGACGCTGAAGAAGCTTGTCGGTCAAGCGAAATATCCGTCAATTTGATTATAATTATAGTCTTTTTGTAGACTTATAGTTATTTTTTGTTATATTTTAACATCTTTTTTATGTTGTTGTGCTACATTTTAGACGTTTTTTTTATATATATATTATTTACCGTGATTCATTCATTATCCTATACAATATGTTAAAAATTGCTGAGTTAGATTGCTGTCAAATTATAATATTAAGTATATATATATCATCTACACACGCTTATACACATGTCTTACGTCTATCCTTAGATTAAAACCTTACGAGACAAGGTAACACTACGACTATTGAAGCTCTTTTTTTAAGGAGTGGATGTAGTCGAGTGGTCTAGGGCGCTGGACGTAAGGCTAAGCAAATGGTGCTGCAGTGTATCTAATGGTGTGAGTTCAAATCCCGTCGAGGGAAGAACAAAAATTTGGCAGCTTCAAAAATCTAATTCAAACACTGTGTGGTTTAATTTTCAGACGTATATTTAATATTAAGTATTAACCTAGTATCCTTAGTAACTTTCAGATCCAGTGGGACAGATATATTGTATGGTTGTCACTTGCTTAGACGTTTGTATAATATACTTTATTTACCGTGACTGTATAATGAATTCATTCATTATCCTATACAATATGTTAAAAATTGCTGAGTTAGATTGCTGTCAAATTATAATATTAATCATCTACACACGCTTATACACATGTCTTACGTCTATCCCTAGATTAAAACCTTACGAGACAAGGTAACACTACGACTATTGAAGCTCTTTTTTTAAGGAGTGGATGTAGTCGAGTGGTCTAGGGCGCTGGACGTAAGGCTAAACGAATGGTGCTGCAGTGTATCAATGGTGTGAGTTCAAATCCCGTCGAGGGAAGAACAAAAATTTGGCAGCTTCAAAAATCTAATTCTAACACTGTTTGGTTTAATTTTCAGACGTATATATATATATATATATGTGTAGATAAACCAAAGTTTGAATTGTGTCACACGGACAAAATCAAACGGCTTATATTTAAATAGTTACTGTATTAAAGGTATTATTAATTTCAATCTAGCCTATTATGCTAAAAATATAACCCCTCTTCACTTGTCACCGGCGTACTGGACGACAAAATAAACACTTTTTTATTTTGATTGTCACAGAGCATTTCATAATGCTTCCATTAAAATTACAGATTTTTTTTTAATAAAGCTTGAATATGATTATTTTTTTCATGTAGAAGTCACGAGATCAAAAACTAGCCAATGACATACACTCAGACGGCACCTGGTACAAGATGAAAATTATATATACTACCACCCCCTCCAAAAGCTGACGCAAGATGAAGATGATACCCCCTTCCCTCCAGAAAACAAAAACTTATAATGTATAGGTTTTGTGGGAAAAAGAATTAATAAATTTGCTTCTTAATTAATTGTGTAGGAGGGGATGGATAAGAGGAATTAAGTCCGGTTCTCAAACCCTTTTCATTTTTCTTACCGAAATATTGTGGGAATAATTGTCTATGTGTATGTGTACTTTTCATGTGTTATCATATCTATCTAGTCTTTTACAATTTAGCAGTCTAAGTATTTTAAATAGCTCCTCCTTTTCTTAATACGCGACATATTATTTAATTTTAAATATATTACGAATTTAACCAAAAATTAAACCTTTTACTGCTTTTAATTAAACCGAATGGTGAAAAACTAATAAACAAACAAACAAAAAATAATAAAATATCCAATATAATTATTGATGACTTGGGTGTATTATTGATCTCCTAGATAGCCAATAGAAAGTAAGATTTTAAATGTTTATACCTAGTAACGACACACCGTCTAGTATAAATATTAAGTATTTGGTCATGCATCCATTATACATATTTTTCTCACACGACACCTCAAGTCTCAGTGAGCTTAGACTTTTTGTTTTTATTTTAAAAACTCAACAACCAAACTTTCAACATGGTAAGTGTTTTTATTGTATATTTGTAAAGTTATTTGAGAAATTATTTGCAAGTTTCTAGTTTGAATTCGAAAAGACAGTTTTTAATTATATATTTGTACAGTCTTTATATATACCAAAAGGTTTGTGCTATTGAAATAAAAAATTGCCACTGAAATTGAAAATGTTTGATCATTGAAGTTTGAAATGGACTACATGTACTATTTTATATCTACCCGTAAAAGTTTTATTATTATTTTATTTTTTTAATGGGAAATATCCAATATAGTATTGGCAGTAATTTGTTTTTAAAATGTTACAATTCAAGAAAAGACATTGGAAGTACGATAGTGAAAAAACACCATGTATTTAGTCAAATATTAATATTTTTGAATCATCTTATTTCAGAGGGAATGTATCTCCATCCACGTCGGACAGGCAGGAGTCCAGATCGGTAATGCCTGTTGGGAATTGTACTGTTTGGAACACGGTATCCAACCTGACGGTCAGATGCCATCAGACAAGACCATTGGAGGCGGTGATGACTCTTTCAACACCTTCTTCAGTGAGACCGGAGCTGGCAAGCACGTGCCAAGAGCTGTCTTTGTTGATCTGGAACCAACAGTAGTCGGTAGGTTCAATTTTCATTTATTTTTATTAATTTTTTTACTTGGTTTTGATTTATAGTTCTCTATCTTCGGTAACCCACGGCTGATCCCTCTCCGATACTCTCCCCAGCACTCATCAGTGTATAGTACTTGAGCGTGATCAAACGTGGGGTACCGACGATGGGGTTTTCTTTGGTATAGTTTTTAGATAACACAAGAATGACTTAATAGGTTGATTTTTGTTTTTATTTGTTATTTTTGGTGTTTAACGCCACTTTCAACAATATTTCAGCTATATCATGGCGACCAGTTTTAGTGGTGGAGGAAGCCGGAGTACCCGGAGAGAACCACCGACCATAGGCAAGCAACTGGTAAACTTGCGGCTGCTAGACTTAATAGGGATTAAATAATGTCAAAAATATTCAATTGACGAACATTAAAATACATGATCGTACATGTCGACATTCCTTTGTATAAATTTAAAAACCTATTTACTGAAAGTTGTATGAATATGAATTCAATATGGTAATTATTGACTGATTATTTGTTTAAATTCAATATGTGGGAATTTTAATATTTAATGTGGGTAGTTTATACGACACTGTGAAATCAATAGCTTTATATAGCTCTGCTCTATAATAATTCATTTAAAATTATACAAGATATACAAGAATAACCAAAATAGGAATACATTTATTTTATTTGACCAAAAAAAATGAATTTCAATAATTAAAAATGGGGGAGGGGGTAATCGATATAGATTATCATTTAGACTACAAATATGTTCTTCAATATTGGGTACGTTAAACAATAATCAATCTTCAGCGGTGGAAGTATGTTAACTTTATTTTGAGGACAAAAGGCAACTTTTTTTTTTTATCTTGAGTACAATTTAGAGTTGAAAACACGACAAAAAAAAGTATACAATCAGCTGTAGAGAAGTCTTAAACATTATCTTTTCGAATGTTGATATATGATACATGTACCCTCTCAATGTGTATTGTATATACCCACGTGTAATTCAGCATCAACAGTCATTCAACAATAGCTAATTTGTGACTTCTTTATTTTGCAGATGAGGTGAGAACCGGTACATACAGACAATTGTTCCACCCAGAACAACTCATCACCGGAAAGGAAGATGCCGCTAACAACTACGCCAGAGGTCACTACACCATTGGTAAGGAAATCGTTGACTTGGTATTGGACAGAATCCGTAAATTGGCTGACCAATGTACCGGTCTCCAAGGTTTCCTCATCTTCCACAGCTTCGGTGGTGGTACCGGATCTGGATTCACCTCACTCCTCATGGAACGTCTCAGCGTTGACTACGGAAAGAAATCAAAACTGGAATTCGCCATCTACCCAGCCCCACAGGTCTCAACCGCCGTTGTTGAGCCATACAACTCCATCTTGACCACCCACACCACCCTTGAGCACTCCGACTGTGCTTTCATGGTAGACAATGAAGCCATCTACGACATCTGCAGACGTAACTTGGACATTGAGAGACCAACCTACACCAACTTGAACAGATTGATCGGTCAAATCGTCAGCTCAATCACTGCCTCACTCAGATTCGATGGTGCCCTCAACGTCGACTTGACTGAGTTCCAGACCAACTTGGTACCATACCCACGTATTCACTTCCCTCTGGCTACATATGCCCCAGTCATCTCAGCAGAAAAAGCCTACCACGAACAATTGTCTGTTGCTGAGATCACCAACGCCTGCTTTGAACCAGCCAACCAGATGGTCAAATGTGACCCACGTCACGGAAAATACATGGCCTGCTGCATGTTGTACAGAGGAGATGTTGTCCCCAAGGATGTCAACGCAGCCATTGCCACCATCAAGACAAAGAGAACCATCCAATTCGTCGACTGGTGTCCAACTGGATTCAAGGTCGGAATCAACTACCAACCACCAACTGTTGTACCAGGAGGTGATTTGGCTAAAGTACAACGTGCCGTCTGCATGTTGAGCAACACCACCGCCATTGCTGAAGCCTGGGCTCGTCTTGACCACAAATTCGACTTGATGTACGCCAAACGTGCTTTCGTCCACTGGTACGTCGGAGAAGGTATGGAAGAAGGAGAATTCTCAGAGGCTCGTGAAGATTTGGCCGCTCTTGAGAAGGATTACGAAGAAGTCGGTGTTGACTCCGTTGAAGGTGAAGGTGAAGAAGAAGGAGAAGAATATTAAACAGTGAAATAAAAACAATGAACTCTAACAAAATACCATCTTGAATTAAAATGAAACGACCGCCATCTTGGAAAAAGATACATCAAACTTAAGAACAGTTTAATCAAATGTGCAGTATATTTTTTAAACTTATACAAATGTTGTTGAAATTTTTACATCTTTTATAAACTTGTTAAAAAAGTAAAAGTTTATAAACCGATATTGATTATTTATCATTATCTTACTCTTTCACTGCTCTATGGATGGGTTATGGTGTTTAACGCCATTTTCAACAATTTTTCAGTTATATCCTCTTATAGATGGAATGAAGTAAATAAATAGTGATTGAAATTTATCATCACCTTCAGCAATTTCTCAACTTATATCATGACTACAATAGTATCAATTTGGGGAGGAAGACTTCAGAAGTTCAATCTATATCGTGACTACTTGAATCAGAGGGAGGGGCACTTACGAAATTTTCGTCCATATCATGACTACTAAAATACATTTGGTCAGAATTCAACAACCCTACCCTGTTTATCTTTCGTTGATATTTATAAACCTGGTGTGTTTGAATTTTTTTCTTGTTGTCATGGAGCTGCAATGAAATGCTTGATGTAATTCATGCACAACAAATAAACAGGAACAGCATGGACTTTAATTAAAACATATATGCTTAACATAAAGTTGAACTAAAACATACACATTGAATAAACAGGAACAGCATGGACTTGAACATACAGAGACCACATAAAGTTGAACTCAAACATATACATTGAATAAACAGGAACAGCATGGACTTGAACATACAGGGACCACATCAAGTTGAACTAAAACATGTACATTGAATAAACAGGAACAGCATGGACTTGAACATACCGGGACCACATACAGTTGAACTAAAACATACACACTGAATGAACAGGAACGATGTTCATGGTATTTAATTAAAACACACACACACTAAACATAGATGAACTACATGGACTTGAATATTAAAACATTTACAATGAACATAAGGAACCGCTTGGAACTGAGCATACATGGACCACATAAAATTGAATTAAAGCATACACACTGCATAAACAGGAACCACATACAGGACCGTCTTAATAGCATCATAGACCCCGGGAAAAACAGTGCTGTGGGACTCTACAAACACAACCACTCGCCGAAATAAAATTGTAAAAGTTCGATAAAATTATACATATGTTTATTGTATTGGTACCTCAAACAAAATCAGTGTTTAAAACATAAAAAAAAACATGCATTACACAACATACAAATATTAGCATGGGGCCCCTATGTTTGTGGGGCCTACGGGAACTGCCCAGTGTGACCGTGCATTAAGACAACACTGACCGCATGGATTTGAATTAACACATGACATATGACTAAGCATACGGGAATCACATGGATTTGAATTAACACATGACATATGACTAAGCATACGGGAATCACAGGGATTTAAATTAACACATGACATATGACTAAGCATACAGGAATCACAGGGATTTGAATTAACACATGACATATGACTAAGCATACGGGAATCACAGGGATTTGAACATATGGGGACCACATAAAGTTGAATTAAAACTTGTACATTGAACAAGAATCGCATGTACTTGAAACTAAAAGTATGTTGCATTTTCCAGACACGATGCACTAATTCTCGCCTCGTCCTAAGATTGACTCGCCACGCTCACTATTAAAAGCTAAAGAAACAGATAAAAAGGCGAGCCCAATAAGTACAATAGAAGTACATGTATATATTTTCTGACAATGTACGTATGTTGTAACCTAGTACAACTGTCTAATTGTCTATATAAACAAGCAGAAACAAACGTAGGGGCCCGGGTGGCTCAATGAGTTAGGTCGTTGGATCTAACAGCTCATACAAGCCAATCACCAATACGGCGTGGGTTCGCACCCAGCTTTTTAAATTGCAAAAAAGGGTGCACTCGATTCGCAGCCGCAAGTGATAAAGTTTACCAGTTGCTTGCCCATGGTCGGTGGTTCTCTCCGGGTACTTCGGCTTCTTCCACCACTAAAACTAGTCGCCATGATATTGGTGAAATATTGGTGAAAGTGGCGTTAAGCACCAAAAAATCAAATTCAAATTCAAGAAACAAGCGTCGTTCTATTCGCTTTTTCCTGGTGTCATCTGTGAGGTCCGCGCTTAAATGCTGCTACAGTTTCTTACTATCGCTCTACAAGAATAAGAATAAGAATAAGAACTTTATTTACCAAATCAAGGACCCACAAGGGGCATAAGTATTACAATGATTAGATATTACAACAAATACAATGCAGAATAAAGGATTACTATTAACTCATATAAACATATACAAGCATTAATCCAACCAGATAGTATATAGAAACTATCTTGTAATATAATATAACAAGGCTACCTGAGCAGTCCAGAATACAAGGCATAGGGCAGAGATACTTGTATGTGTGTTAGCTTACATATTCTTACATACATATACATATACATACATATATACACCCACACACATAAAAAGTAATACAACAAATAAAATTAAAAGAAAGAATTAAGTCATGTTCCAGGAAAATTATATCTTGGACAGTGACTGTACATAACAAAAATGTATGTCTTTGTAATGTGACTGTTTAAATAAAACCAGTGGAGGGTAAAAAGAAATATTAGTACATACGAGTGACATTTGTGAAACTCAAATATGACAAAATGTGATTTATTTTAGATATATGTCGTAGGTGAAAACGAAATGAGGGGTGGGGGTGATTGCTGTATACTGGTTTCAAAATGTCGTCTGTCTGTAAATACAATCTAGTCCCGTACAGAACGTTTTTGTCTAAAGGCCTTCATTTTTTGGGTGGATATATGTATTAGGACATGACGAAGTGTCGGCGATCAGAATGAGGTCGTTATGACCTTGACAATTGACCACAAGGTCTATTAATTCATTTATCATACATCTTTTTCCGAGACTGAAATCTTTTTTCTAAAGACCCAATGCCTTCATGTTTTATATGTACATGTATATGTTTTAGGATATACAAATTGAGCATTGCTATATCAGTCATGGCAGGAATAAGTTACAGTAAATTTGATGAGATGAATGAGGTCTGCTTTGTACTAGACCAACACGCTTAGTTGGATTTTTATAGTGCTAGCTCTCTGAAACAACAGTCCGCGGGTAAGACATGTGGCTCCACTCAGAAACATTATCCTGATTCCCAGTGGGCGAAATCACCTAACGGTATTCACAGAAGTGATACAGTGGGCGAAATCACCTAACGGTATTCACAGAAGTGATACAGTGGGCGATATTACCTAACAGTATTCACAGAAGTGATACAGTGGGCGATATTACCTAACAGTATTCACAGAAGTGATACAGTGGGCGATATTACCTAACGGTATTCACAGAAGTGATACAGTGGGCGAAATCACCTAACGGTATTCACAGAAGTGATACAGTGGGCGAAATCACCTAGCGGTATTCACAGAAGTGATACAGTGGGCGAAATCACCTAACGGTATTCACAGAAATGATACAGTGGGCGAAATCACCTAACGGTATTCACAGAAGTGATACAGTGGGAGAAATCACCTAACGGTATTCACAGAAGTGATACAGTGGGCGAAATCACCTAACGGTTTCACAGAAGTGATACAGTGGGCGAAATCAATACCACTTCAGTACTAAAAAATGGGACGCATCTGGACGACGCAAGATCGCTTTTGCTTTTGACAATGTCAAGCAAGTTAATGAACAGTTGGAATAGGCTTGACCTTTCATAAGACGTACTGTTTTTGATTAGAAAGTGTTGTTTTTATCATATTATTGTCTTTGATTGAATGATTAATTTTAAACATATCGGTTTTATTTTTATTACTTAGTAATCATTTCCTGAAATTCCTATTCAGTCTGGACACAAAATAAGTCTTGGGATTTCTGAAAAGCAAGAATTTTGTATCATAAATTGCTCAGCTTCTGAGGGCTTGGAGGGATCCCAAAACATCGCATGAATAAATGTAAGTGCCCCCTTCATAACCAGGGCCTATCATAGGGGGTTCAGTCACTACATCGGTCTATGAATGCCCCCTAGACTTAGCCATAGACGTTTTATTTTGATTTTTTTTTTATATTTGTGGTGGGTATTTTCAACCAGTTTTAGTTTATTTAGAAAAATAATTCACTTAGACTTTTATGATAGTTACCAGTGGTTTTATTGGACAACAAATCCTCAATTTTGAGAAAAGTCTCAGTCTGTATATATATATATATATATTTATTAGGAAACTACCCCTTTACAACGGGGGCAACCACTACCGGGGTAGCAGGGTTGCGTCCAACATGCATAAAAAGGTCTAACAATATATACAATGTTACAAGTAAAAAATTCTCAACTATAGCTATATACTAAAATCACACAATAATGTCAATAATAAAATGTCACACGCAGTTCAATGACATAAAACTTTCTTAGATTATCTGCAATAAAAAGAACCATAACAACATGTACGAAATAAAAATAGCACCAATTGTAAAATATCATATTTTCATTTTTAAGAAGATGGCACTGAAGTTATTTTCTTTTAAATATATAAGTTATTGCTAAGTACAGTTACATTATAGATTAATTTGAAGCATATCAGCTCGTTCTATCATTATGTGATCAAGATATTTTTTACTTTCGATATCAATTTTCTTGTTAAGTTCATGATCGTAAAGATGCCCCCGGGGTCCAAAAGCAGTCTTGTTCCGCCTTGCAAAATTTCTCTTGGAGGCCCTGTCCTAGATACGATAACGTAACCCTCATTCCGCTTTAAGGTATCTAGCCCTGTCCATAACTAGGGTTAATTTACGGCGTCCATGATCATTCACACACACACACACACACACACGCATATAGTATACATATAGTATACATGTGTAGATATACCAAAGTTTGAATTGTGTCACACGGACAAAATCAAACGGCTTATATTTAAATAGTTACTGTATTAAAGGTATTATTAATTTCAATCTAGCTTATTATGCTAAAAATATAACCCCCCTTCACTGGTCACCGGCGTACTGGACGACAATATAAACACTTTTTTTATTTTGATTGTCACAGAGCATTAAACTTTCATAATGCTTCCATTAAAATTACAGATTTTTTTTAAACAAAACTTGAATACAATTATTTTTTGCATGTAGAAGTCACGAGATCAAAAACTAGCAAATGACATACACACAGACCGCACCTGATACAAGATGAAGATTATACTACCCCCCACCCCCGCCAAGCTGACGCAAGATGAAGATGATACCCCTTTCCCACCAGAAAAAAAAATTATAATGTATAAATTGTGTGGGAAAATAAATTATTAAATCTACTTTCTTACTTAATTGTGTAGGAGGGGATGAATAAGGAAGAGACAGTCCTGTTATCAAACCCTTTTCATTTTTCTAAGCAGAATATTGTGTGAATAATTGTCTATGCGCATGTGTAATTTTACTACTTTTCATGTATTATCTTATCTATCACCCGCAATGATTATTGTAGTCTTCTGTAATGTAGCAGTCTAAGTATCTTGAATTGCTCGACATAATGCGCGACATATTAGAAAAGGGGGAGCAATTCAAGATTTAATTTTAAATATATTGCGAATTTAATCAGAAATCAAAACTTTTATTGCCTTTAAAAAATTCAACCGAATGGTGACAAACAAATAAACAAACAAACAATAACATATATCAAATATAATTAATAATAACATGAAGTACTAAACTGTAATCTCCGGGTGTATTATTGATCTCCTAGATAACCAATAGAAAGTAAGATTTTAAATGTTTATACCCTGTTGATACCTAGTAACGACACACCGTCTAGTATAAATATCAAGTATTTGGTCATGCATCCATTATACCTATTTTTCTCACACGACACCTCAAGTCTCAGTGAGCTTAGGCTTTTTGTTTTTATTTTAAAAACTCAACAACCAAACTTTCAACATGGTAAGTGTTTTTATTTCATCATTGATTTGTTAATTATTTTTGTTATATTGTTGATAAATCAATTTTTAATTGAAAACAATCATTTACTTTTTTCGTAATGTTTTGTGGCCTTGTAAAAGGATTATTTTGTCCTTGAAGTTTGAAGGTTACAGGTTTAAACATTTGAATTTACCGCTCTAAATTTTCGGTTCTATTCTCAAAATTGAAAAAAGTTTAGAAAATATATCTTTATTAATGGTGATTTTCATATCTAGATAATTATATTCAAGAACAGACACCGAAAAGGAAATTCGCAATCAATATGGTATACTGAAAAAATATTCTATTGACAAATATTAAAATTTTTGAATCATCTTATTTCAGAGGGAATGTATCTCCATCCACGTCGGACAGGCCGGAGTCCAGATCGGTAATGCCTGTTGGGAATTGTACTGTTTGGAGCACGGTATCCAACCTGACGGTCAGATGCCATCAGACAAGACCATTGGAGGCGGTGATGACTCTTTCAACACCTTCTTCAGTGAGACCGGAGCTGGCAAGCACGTACCAAGAGCTGTCTTTGTTGATCTGGAACCAACAGTAGTCGGTAGGTCCAAATGTCCATGTTGTTCTTCAAACTTCTCTTTAACGATTTAAATTAACAACAAAAAACGAACAAAAAACAAAAAAGAAAGGGAAGAAAAAAGAAGAGAAAGAAAAAGGAATAAGTTACAAAAAAGAGGCGGGGGGGGGGTAAATGTGTATTAAATGGGTTATTTATGTCAATTTCCCTTTGCTTGATTTTTATATGGGTTTTTTTTAACAAAACATGGCAATTTTTTCGTTTATATCGCTGCTTTTATTGACTACATTTGAGTTTGAGCAGTTGATCTCTGACATACATGTACATATAATGTTGGAGATCATTTGAGAAATGACTCAAAGCTTGTTAAATAATGTGAGAAATATCCATGACCAGGATTATTGAAGAACATGTTTGTACAAGTAGCTAGACATGTCTTTGTTTCCATTTAAAAGTCCATTTATTGAAAGTCGTTTTGACTTTGAATAGTCTAACCTATTATTTATTTAAATATTTATATTCTGTAAGTGTCAGGAAATTTACACGTCATCGTGAAATCAAGACCTGAACCAATTAATACCAGTTATGACGATATTTAATAGTAACTAAGACAGGTGTACAGTTAGTTACATGAAGAATTGATTTTATGATTTTTAACAACAAATTTAACCATCATTGATAAAACTTGTAGATAAAATTTAAAGAGTGATAATATATTAATATGATATTGAGAGTACAAAATTAAATATAAAAGAAGTAAAAAAAAATAATTAAAAACACCGTTTGATGTGTATATTTTATGTACACTGTATATACCCATGTGTAGTCGGTAATAAACCAAATCATAATCTTTATTGAATACTGGAGTACTTTCTTAACAGAAAACTTTCGTTTCTTTAAATGTTTTGAAGAAAAAAAACCAAATGATTTTTCATTGAACTGTATATACGTACTCGTGTATATACAATGTAAATATTGTTATTTCTATGACTTTTTATGATGATATTTTATATATAAACAATACTTATCATTTGTATCTTCTGTATTTTGCAGATGAGGTGAGAACCGGTACATACAGACAATTGTTCCACCCAGAACAACTCATCACCGGAAAGGAAGATGCCGCTAACAACTACGCCAGAGGTCACTACACCATTGGTAAGGAAATCGTTGACTTGGTATTGGACAGAATCCGTAAATTGGCTGACCAATGTACCGGTCTCCAAGGTTTCCTCATCTTCCACAGCTTCGGTGGTGGTACCGGATCTGGATTCACCTCACTCCTCATGGAACGTCTCAGCGTTGACTACGGAAAGAAATCAAAACTGGAATTCGCCATCTACCCAGCCCCACAGGTCTCAACCGCCGTTGTTGAGCCATACAACTCCATCTTGACCACCCACACCACCCTTGAGCACTCCGACTGTGCTTTCATGGTAGACAATGAAGCCATCTACGACATCTGCAGACGTAACTTGGACATTGAGAGACCAACCTACACCAACTTGAACAGATTGATCGGTCAAATCGTCAGCTCAATCACTGCCTCACTCAGATTCGATGGTGCCCTCAACGTCGACTTGACCGAGTTCCAGACCAACTTGGTACCATACCCACGTATTCACTTCCCTCTGGCTACATATGCCCCAGTCATCTCAGCAGAAAAAGCCTACCACGAACAATTGTCTGTTGCTGAGATCACCAACGCCTGCTTTGAACCAGCCAACCAGATGGTCAAATGTGACCCACGCCACGGAAAATACATGGCCTGCTGCATGTTGTACAGAGGAGATGTTGTCCCCAAGGATGTCAACGCAGCCATTGCCACCATCAAGACAAAGAGAACCATCCAATTCGTCGACTGGTGTCCAACTGGATTCAAGGTCGGAATCAACTACCAACCACCAACTGTTGTACCAGGAGGTGATTTGGCTAAAGTACAACGTGCCGTCTGCATGTTGAGCAACACCACCGCCATTGCTGAAGCCTGGGCTCGTCTTGACCACAAATTCGACTTGATGTACGCCAAACGTGCTTTCGTCCACTGGTACGTCGGAGAAGGTATGGAAGAAGGAGAATTCTCAGAGGCTCGTGAAGATTTGGCCGCTCTTGAGAAGGATTACGAAGAAGTTGGTGTTGACTCCGTTGAAGGTGAAGGTGAAGAAGAAGGAGAAGAATATTAAACAGTGAAATAAAAACAATGAATTCTAACAAAATACCATCTTGAATTAAAATAAACTTGTTATAAGATCAAAAATTAAAAGTTTATTGACCGATAATTATGTTACTTTTGTTTTTATTGATTGATCGATTGATGTTTAAGGCCAACTAAAGCAGTATTTCAGCTATATCGGGACTTTCTTACCTTTTTGTGCTGTTTTCTTCTATGTATATAGGGGTTAATATTGGAAAACGATGTTGGTCTAAATCTGTTTACTGGAATAATTAAGATACAATAGGGTTAATTGCTGATGGAGTTGTCGGTTAGTGGTTTTCAGTTTTAGTTTCTTTGGTTTGTTTTAATCTTTAAAGTAAATTAGCAGAAGTTCTTTATCACATTCTTATTATATTAGTCACAACACGATGATACATTTAAATACTTAATATTAGTTTGAAGATACCAAAAGGGTCATCAGAAGCCGTAAATCTAGAAAGGGCAGACAACAGAGTGGTCAAACAGACAAACAATGATCTAGAAAATACTACACAGAAAACGAAAGGTGGAGCGAACCTCGCTAGACATCGGAGGTGAACTCGGGTGCTCCGGAAGGATAAGAAGTTCCTGTTTTTTTGGTTTAAATGTGTGTACTACAATAATTAAAATACAATGGGATAATTTCTGATTGTGCTTGTTTTCAATATATCTTAGTGTCTTTGGTCTGTTTTTCTTCTCTTTCTTTTCATTTGGGGGGAGGAGTCTGTTAAAGGAAATTAACGGAAATTCGTTATCGCAAACTTAATGTTAGTTAGTCGTAGTACGACTGTACAATTAAATACTTAATAGAACAGATGAACACCCGAAGATACATAAACCGGATGAGTTTGAACACATGGACTTGTCCAACTGGTAACCAATGGTACCCACTGAAAACTCCCCTTTTTCAGTGGATTACACATTTATAGACCGGGAACAAGTCCATTTTTGAATTAAATAAACTGAACATATAAAAAAACAGAGTGAGTGAAACATACAAACGGAAAATACAGGAATCAACGAACAGGACTTGAAATAAAACATGCAGAAACCGCATGTGCTTGATATAATCATCTCAATTAAACACCAAGAAACCGCATGGACTTGTATTAAACATATATATTAAACACCAAAAAACCACATGGACTTGTATTAAACACCAAGAAACCGCATGGACTTGTATTAAACATATAGATTAAACACCAAGAAACCACATGGACTTGTATTAAACATATAAATTAAACACCAAGAAACCACATGGACTTGTATTAAACATATAAATTAAACACCAAGAAACCACATGGACTTGTATTAAACATATAAATTAAACACCAAGAAACCACATGGACTTGCATTAAACATATAAATTAAACACCAAGAAACCACATGGACTTGTATTAAACATATAAATGAAACACCAAGAAACCACATGGACTTGTATTAAACATATAAATGAAACACCAAGAAACCACATGGACTTGTATTAAACATATAGATTAAACACCAAGAAACCACATGGACTTGTATTAAACACCAAGAAACCACATGGACTTGTATTAAACATATAGATTAAACACCAAGAAACCACACGGACTTGTATTAAACATATAAATTAAACACCAAGAAACCACATGGACTTGTATTAAACATATAAATTAAACACCAAGAAACCACATGGACTTGAATAAAACCCACAGAAACAGAGGGCCCGGGTGGCTCAACGAGTTATGTTGTTGGATTATCTAACAACTCATACAAGCCTATCACTATTCTGAACCAACCAATGATGCATGCTTTGCAGAGATTTATTGTCTTTGGTTTGACATGACTGGGATTCGAGCACACGATCTACCACACTCGAACAGAGTAGGACAACCGATGTAGTTCAAATAAAAAATATCTTAGAATTAAAAATAATATTTTGCATAAAGAAGCTGTTTGAAGTCATATTGTACTGCCTATCAACACAAAAGCATTTATATCTGGTTGCAATGATACTGTGGTAGTTAAATAAAGAAAATCGGAGGCAAAAATTTGATTAAATATCACGTGAATAGCCATAATATTATGTCCCTCACCACAACAGGAAGAGGTGTAATCTGATTATGTTATCCATATGTATATCAATAAAGGTATTTTAAAAATTCAAAAGTCTGAATATCAATCTTTGAAGAAGACTGCAAAGCAATGGCATTAGTTCTAAATATTTATTACTTCCTCTCAGATTAGTAATAAACGGTTTGATACCTTTCACATATGTGTCTAAAATACCATGGAATGGCTTATAGAGTTGTACTTACATGAGTCATGGGCAGACCAACAAGTTTAATGTAGTCACAAGTGTACATAGGTACATGAAATGTATAAGATAACTCCTACACATTTTG
Source organism: Gigantidas platifrons (assembly GCA_002080005.1). Lineage (NCBI taxonomy): Eukaryota > Metazoa > Mollusca > Bivalvia > Mytilida > Modiolidae > Gigantidas > Gigantidas platifrons. Next base: position 33,187 of record MJUT01003489.1, read on the forward strand.
TGGATCAAAATGACATCCAAGACAGGCCCAACTACATGTCTTACTAAGAGTCTTACCAAATATTCTGTAATACGGTCTCAGAGGAATTACATGCACAAGATGTTACACTATGTATATAATAATCAACAAGATGTTACACTATGTATAAAATAGTCAACAAGATGTTACACTATGTAT
>MJUT01003489.1:41654-51737 GCA_002080005.1 Gigantidas platifrons
AGAAACGATTGACATTTTGTCTAAATGTCAAACGGAAACACGTTTTTTATTTATACATTGTCATAACGATGCTTTAAATCTCATTGAAGCACGATGCGTTTTAAAGCATTTCACCGACCACGCGATATAAGAGAAAAAACGGATGCGGTTGTTTTTTCCGTACGGACAGCACTACCGCATTTAATTTTTTTTTACCATTTTTGCAATAAAATCAGCAATGCGACGACGAATTTCCACATGCGGGCGGGCCTGAGAACCAAGAAATTAACTTTTTATGGCCTAATTTATTTCATCTTTTTTTTTTTTCCTTTACATTTTGCAGTTGCTACTTTCATGATTCTAAGAGATATAAAACATTACATTACTATTTTTATCCTTTCACGGTTATATAAATTTGTACCTGGGTCTACTGTTATTATTTTTTCTCTCTCTAACACTTATTGAAAAAACTAAATAAATAATACAAATAAAATTTACATCCACATTCAGGGGTTAAAAAAAAAAGATCTATAGGTTACCGTGGTTACAGAAATCAAGAAATTTTGAATTAATGATAGAATTGAAATTAAGATAAGATCAAGGACAAAGCTTCCCCTCATTAAGAGGTTAATGAAGATATTATTTTTAGTACAATTTCCCACCAAACAATAAAATCATTGCCAACATTTGTTCACACTAATTCTTCAAACACGTTGTGTATAACTAACATATAAACAAAACACACACACAAGCAGCTAAATACACACAAACTGCATTCATTTTCTCAATGTAACAAATATTAAATGTTCAGGAACCAATTATGACTATGTATTTATTTTCAACCTTTCTAGAATTACACATTTTCATTTCAAGTCACATGATTTAATGTATATCAAGTCACATGATTTAATGTATATCATTCACATGATTTAATGCACTTCAAGTCACCATGATTTACTGTACACAGATTCTATTTTAATTCTTTCTACCTCTGAACCCATAGAAATCTGTAAAATATATTTTTAATTTAAAAACTGAGATTATTTTTAACTTTAATTGATTATTATTAATTGATTAGAGTTCAATGCCAACTTTAGCAGTAATTAAGCTATATCATCAGGTGAAAATCTTTATAAATTAATTGCATCAAACTTCAGTTATGGTTTAATTAATACATTAATATCTATGTAAATGATGATTTAATACACTTAATTTCTCACTTTATCTGTTCTTTAAAAGTTGAAAACAAAATGGAGTGTAATCTCTTTTACAAATTTTAGAATAAGAAAATAAAAAATGTTCAAATTTGAATTAAACACAGTTTTCTATTCGGTTCATCATTAAAAAAAAACAATAACCAGCAAGTATTAATGAGTTATCTCCCTTAACATTGATGAAACAAATTTTATACAAATGTTACAAAAATAACAAGATAGAGGTTACAATAGATTTTTTGTGGAGAACAGCATCCCATGGATGTTTAAAGTAACCTGCAAAACAAGAATCTTAAAAAACATTTCTTTATATTGTGTGTTACTTTTCAGGCAGTATCTAGCAGTAGGGAATATCACTAACGCTAGTAAGACAAGGTGTGATACTAGCGATAAGTATGTCGTGACCTATAAAACTGACGTCATTGTTTTTATCGGTACGTCATAATGAGTTTGAAGTCACACTGACCAATAAATTCCAGTGTCAATCCATTGAAACTGACAATATCACTGGAAAAGAACAAATAAAAAAATGTTCAAATTTAACCAGTAATACTGAATTTTATACAGATTCTACTCTTTGTAAAGAAACAAGATTCAAATTTAATAATTCACACAAAACTTTTTCATTTTAAATTTCTCTTAGAAAAAAAATTGTTGATTTGAAAACTGGATTTTTAAGAATTTTGTTCTGTAGGTTTTATAGAAGTCAAACGGACTATACATACTAACAGTTTTCAACTTCTCAAGTTAAGTATAAATTTAGAAATCAAATTAATTTTCTTGATTCTACAAGGAATGTATACAAAAAACTTCCAACTTTAATAGAAATATCAACCCTATTAAAACTTATTATTGACCAGTGTGACATCAAATGCATTATCACGTTGTCAAAAACGTCTGTATGGAAGGTCCCTACATACATTATCACAGCTTGTCCTATCAAACTCGTTGGTATTCTTGTGATAATGTCTGTCTCAACCTGCACAACAGTCGATATTCCATATTTATTGTTTAGAATGAAATTTCATTTCTTAAAATTTGTTGACAAACATCGCACAGACATGTACAACTGATCCATCTTTTCATAATAACATTGTTTACGTATGTACATTTGACTTGTATAATATTGGTCGTCACGGTAACAATTCAATCTGTTGACTGACAAAGTAGATATAGCATCATACTGTTCACAAAATGAAAACATTTCTTCTTTGAAGATGTCGAAAATAAACACATATCCATAAATCAAATATTAGCCGGACAAGAACATTTCGTAGAGTTCACTACAACAATTAGACTTTTTGGTTTCCTCCAGGGTTATCCCCCCTGAACAAAAAAAAGAGCGTTAGAATGGCAAGTGTCTCTCCATGTCACAGTTTATCTCCAAACGTGAATGAAGGTTGACTAGGCTGATTAATGCAAGAGTTACTAACACTCCCTCCCGTATGATTCATCGTCATACTCATACTGGTAATTACATCTATAGTATGCCTGAAACACACAAAAAATATTATCAATATTTACATAGATTTAGAAAAAATGTGCAATCTAGACAAAATTTCGAAGAAAAACAAGGGTAAATTAATATGCACCCCCCCCCCCCTCTTCGTCGCGGGGGAATAAAAAGATGCTTTCTGCAAGAAAACATCTTTTTTTTCCTTCGGAATTTTGTTACAGTAGCCAGGCTTGACCCCTTCAGCCCAGAGAAGCATTGTTACTACAATAAATCTTAAGACCGAAAAGACCGAAGTATACCGCCATGTGCAGAATGGGAGATAAAGAACAAAAAATAAAAAACTCTTTCGTTTGAAAAAAAAAAAAAACTGAATCTCTTAAGATATCCTCATTACTAAAGTTTAATAGTTCTTTTACTATCTATCAATGGCAATCCATCACGATTTTAACTACGTTGCCAACTTGGTAATATTAATTCATGTCCGTGTTGAAGCATATTGCTTTGGTAATAAGACAGATCGGAATACCGGAACAACATGGTTTCAGACTGGTTACCCCGGCATTAAACTACTAAAGGCTAACAGTTTATTCGTATTTGTTTACAAATAAAATCCGTATGATACATGTTTATTACATTTGTACCTTTTTCGAAATTTTATCTTTTTTATGTAAAAATCATAGAGAACAAGGTAGGGGAGTAAAATGTTTTACTAGTCTGATCGGGCTAGTGGTAACGGAAAATTACTAGTCCGAATATCAGCTTACTAGTCTGGGGCATCGGACTAGTTACTAACGTCTCAGACTGTGATTGGTGTTTTAACTCCAAGTGAACAGCTATATCATGGTGAGAACAAGTTCAATGAGATGATGATAATGTCTGCTTTGTACTAGATCAACACTGATAGATGGATTTTCATAATGCTAGCTCAGTGAAACAACAGTTCTTAGGTAAATATATCGCTCTGCTCTGACACATCTGATACCAAACCAGAGAGTCTTTGCTCTTACTCCTTAATAATGCATGTTTAGCAGTGAAGCAGCCAATAGCAATTTCATTGGTTTTTAGTTTAACTTGTCCCTCAGACAAACATGATAACCATTACACTACTGATTCTGTTTGTCAATATTAATTGATATCTAGACAAAATTTTCATCTGCAATTCACAGAAAAATATAACTGTTATACATAAATGTTTGACCGAAGAAACTTGCATGGATTAAAAATATCCTAAGTACAGTTCTTTCTTAAATTGGGAACAAACAAATATAAACTATGGATTTCTAAAAGCATCGAAGGTGAAGCCTGAGTTGTGAGATTTGATGAAGAGTTCATTTTGAGTAAAACATTTGAACAATAGTACATTTATAAAGGATGCAAATATAACATAATATGTTTGTATCACACTTGTTGCTTGATAACATATTTTTTGTGAGCGAAGATCAAAAGGAAATTTACAAACCACCATAACAGATGTTATCACGTGTAAAGAGTCAGTGATTGTTTCAGCTATACCATGGCGAGAACAAGTTAACTGCAATGAGATGATGATGAGGTCCACTTTGTACTAGACCAAACCGCTTAATAGGATTTGTATAGCACTAGTTCACTGAAACAACGGTCCGCGGATAGTCATGTTGCCTCGAACACACTATCCTGATTCCAAGCCAACCAATCTTTGCTATTCTCCTTAATGCTGTGTGTTTAGCGGAGAAGCAACAAATACGAATAGTCTTTGGTTTGACCTGATCGGGTCTGGAATCCATGATCTACCACACTCGAGGCGAGCAGGCTAACCATTATACCACCGATGAATCCATGATCTACCACACTCGAGGTGAACACGCTAACCATTACACCACCGATGCGTTCACGTGTAAATATCAAATGGAAAATTTACAAATCATCAATAGCCACCTTATAGGATGAAATATTTACCTAACTTACCCCTTGACTTTAGATTTGATTTGATTTTTGGTGTTTAATGCCACTTTCAGCAATATTTCAGCTATATCATGGCGACCAGTTTTAGTGGTGGAAGAAGCCGGAGTACTCAGAGAGAACCACCGACCATGGGCAAGCAACCGGTAAACTTTATCACATGTGAATGCGAGTCGAGTGCACCGTTTTTGGTCATTTACAAAGACGGGCGTGAATCCATGCCGTATTGGTGATAGGCTTGTATGAGTTGCTAGGTAATCCAACTACCTAACTCATTGAGCCACTCAGACCCCTTTTGACTTTAGATACCTTATAGGATGAAATATTTACCTAACTTACCCCTTTGACTTTAGAGAACTAGGCTTTAGATAGTCATGAAATGACAACTGTAACACATCTGGTCGTTCCTCCTTCTTATACCTGAGACACGCCCTTATAAAATTCTGTAAAATAATATATGTATTGTATATTGTATGTTTATATAAATGACAACTGTAATACATCTGGTCGTTCCTCCTTCTTATACCTGAGACATGCCCTTATAAAATTCTGTAAAATAACTTATGTCTACATTGTATATTGTAGGTTATATAAATGACAATACTGTAAGTAGGGGAGGCAACCACATACCATTTGGGAAAAATGAAAGTTCCAAAAAAATTAGTTTAACCCTGTCACTTTTTATTTAAGTGCCTGTGCCAAGCCATGAAAGTGAGCTATCATGTATATGTGTGTTTGGGGTATCCAATCTGGTAGTCATAGCATAATTGAAATATTGCTGAAAGCCAATCCTCTAATAATACACATACAAAGCTAGTGTTGAATTAAATTATACCCAGAATTACTTTCTAAATGTTAATATACATAAAGAGTCTCCATCATTCCTGCAAAGAATAACTTGTACAGAAAAACCTGTGTAAACTGAACACCTGTCTATTACAAGCACAAATTATAGGTACAATGAGGTTCAGTTTAGACAGGTTTCACAGTATCTTCAAAGAAGTCTCCATTGACGATGAGAAATAACTTGTATAACATGTTAACATATGACATAAGGTTATAGTCAGATGACATATGACATAAGATTATAGTCAGATGACATATGACATAAGGTTATAGTCAGGTGACATATGACATAAGGTTATAGTCAGGTGACATATGACATAAGGTTATAGTCAGGTGACATATGACTGGCTGATTTAGGTGTAAACCAATTAGGGTCGACTCAATATATATTATTAGAAACCACAGCTAATGTTTATTGATATGTCAGATATCATTGCCTAGTTGACATGTCAACTATAGGACAAACATTCTTTGTTGAGCTATGACGTTGGATAGCTGAGAAACTTGAGATATTTAACGATGCCATCACTGGGAAAAACAATACCTGTGTTTCAAAACTTGACATGTTTACTGTTGCCACCACTGGAAACAAAGAGGCTCACCTGAGCATGTATCACTCACCTGATTATGCATATACAAGCTTGCGCTCAATCTTCAATGAAGTCTAGATTTTAAGAATTATTATTATATTCATTTTTGCAAAGGATCCGATATTCAAGTGTAACCGATTAAAGTAGGACTTCAATAAAAAATAAAAGGACATTGTTCTCTTTGAATTCCCTCTTACTCTTCAACAAATCTGTTGGAACACTTCAGGCAGGAATTTTCAGGAATTTTCAAAAATTTCATTGAAAATACTGCATACAAATACGATTTTTAGGGGGCCATCCAATGAACAGTCCTACCAAGTTTGGTTCTAATTATCCTAGTGGTTTCAGAAAAGAAGATTAAAACATACAAGTTTATAGACGACGACAGACAGTAAGTGATGGCAATACCTCACACGACTCTTTGGGTCAGATAGGCTAAATATCAATACCTGTTTTGTCACAAAAAAGATTTATCGTAACATTACCTTAGCTTCATTACTGACTTGGGGTCTAGAAGGGAAATCCACTTCTGTTGCTTTAAGAATTGTATTTTCTTCTAAAATGGCAGCTTGGGATAAATTATGACCAAATGGCTAAAATAGAAATACACAATAATAAAATTAATATTAGATTAAAACGAGTGTTTGTACGTTATATATTACATTGAAATAAACAAAAAACTCCAAAAAAGTTTTTAACGAGATCTGGTGATAGTGAGCGAGTGATGGTTGTTTAATGCTAACTCAGCAATTTTTCAGCTATCAATATATGATGGCGAGAACAAGTTAATTTTCAATGAGATGATGATGAGGTCTGCTTTCTACTAGATCAACACACTTAGTTCGCTAGCTCTCTGAAAAAACTGTCCGTTGCTAGACATGTCGTGCCACTGGGACACATTATCCTGATTTTGAGCCAACCAGTCTTTGTTCTTTCTCCTTAATGCTGCGTGCTTAGCGGAGAAGCAACAAATACCAATTTCACTGTCTTTGGTTTGACCTGACCTGGATTCGAACCCACGATCTACCACACTCGAGGTGAGCACGCTAATCATTACACCCCCAATGCAGTTGATCTGGGGATAAAAAAACAGTCAAGATAATAGTTGCAGAAATCACAAGTCTTACTTTTGAAATTCAAAACATGATCTATATATATTATAACTTATATACATACCGTATTCCTTCTAATTAATGCCCCCCTCCCTTATTCTTGCCTATAGAACATTTTGACTTCTAATTAACGCCCCCATTTCATAAAATATAAACTCCACTTATCGGTACCTAATCAACAACACAGCGTGTAAGAGTTCCCAAAATAGTTACGGCGTGTGAAGAGTTTTACGCATCACTAATCAGCAATAATTGTTCAGGTAAACAAACACGTTTTCTGTCAACATTAAAGAACTTGGCTGCCGCATGTTTTCCTTTTTCTTCGGCAAATTTAATTACTTTCAACTTAAAAGAAAAATTATATTTGTGTCTAGCTTTATTCTTAGATTCCACTTTAAGTAGCAGTAATGAATGTTGACATAGCACATGTATATTTCTATAGTCTGTTTCATCAAATTAACCTCATCTAACGGCTATAAAAGTCGGAAATTCGTTTCTCTAATTGACACCCCCTATTTTAAAAATGCATTCGCCCCCGGGGCGTCTATTAGAAGAAATACGGTACTACATTTAAATACAATAAAGTCTGGTAGATTCCAAACAGAATGAAGTAAAAGTCTCACCTTTTTGCCATACAAACACTGATAAAATATTACACCCACCGACCAAACGTCCACTTTGGAAGATATTTTTGGTGGATTTTTCCCAACAACAAAACATTCTGGTGGCAAGTACCTACAAATAAGTTGTCAATATGTATCAGTAATGTCACTTATATTGGCAATCTGCCAAATCATAAAGTTGATTTAACTAACTAGTTCAACACGCTAAGTATAAGATGATTTGATTTGATTTTTGGTGTTTAACGCCACTTTCAGCAATATTTCAACTATATCATGGCGACCAGTTTTAGTGTTTTATCACTTGTGGCTGCCAGCCGAGTGCACCCTTTTTTGTAATTAACAAAGCTGGCACGAACCCACGCCGAAATGGTGATAGGCTTGTACGAGTTGTTAGGTAATCCAACTACCTAACTCAATGAGCTCCCCGGGTCCTCTAAGTATGAGAGAAATTGTGATTCCCTTTATATAAATATATGAAAACACTGACTTTGAACTGTTCCATTTGAACATACATTATACAGATGGAAGTTAATTTGAATATAGGGTAACAAACCATAGTAGAAATATTACTGTCTCTGCTGTATTGTCACTTGGTAAAAATGTTTGGACAAACACAAGCATCATTTTTATATACTGTGATCACGGGAAAAAATGTTTGGACAAACACAAACATCAACGTTTTATATACTGTGATCACGGGAAAATTTTTTTTGGACAAACACAAATGCTTTATATACTGTGATCACGGGAAAAAATGTTTGGACAAACACGAACATCAACGCTTTATATACTGTGATCACGGCAAAAAATGCTTGGACAAACACAAACATCAACGTTTTATATACTGTGATCACAGGAAAAAATGTTTCAACTTGTATTACCTGAAAATATTTACTACAGCAAAATTACACACTAACTTACCAGTAGGTTCCTGCCCCCTGGGACGTGAGATCCATGCCGTCTGACGTAATGTTCTCATCGTCCATAATTTTACTGAGACCAAAATCAGTAATTTTAATCTCGCCGCTAACTGACCCACTACCAAGTAATATATTACCTGAAAAACACCAATCATATAATAATAACTGTCATACTTTTTTTCAGGGAGTGATTGTTGTTTAATGCCAAGTGAGCAATTCTTCAGCCATATGATGGCGAGAACAAGTTACATTCCATGAGACGATGATGATGTACACTGTACTATATTAACACAATTAGCTGGATTTTTATAGTGAAATGACAGTCCACAGGTAATCATGTCTCTCCACTCAAACACATATTGATTCTAATGCTCATTGGAGAAACAACATATACAAATTTCCTAATCTTTGGTTTGACCCAGTCTAAGATCAAACTCACGATGTAACACTCGAGAAGCAAGCATGCTAACCATTACATCAACGATGAGGTTCTTAATTTTCCCCACTGTTTCAATATAATTCACAATAGATGAAAAAATATCTACTTTTAACTTGATCACATAATTAACTAATAGTAAATATTTGTTATCTGTAGGTTATCTATCTTATATACATGTGTAAACTTACCAGTCACAAACTGAATATGAAATCCTGTCTGAAGGACTTCTGTGTAAACTTACCAGTCACAAACTGAATATGAAATCCTGTCCGAAGGACTTCTGTGTAAACTTACCAGTCACAAACTGAATATGAAATCCTGTCTGAAGGACTTCTGTGTAAATTTACCAGTCACAAACTGAATATGAAATCCTGTCTGAAGGACTTCTGTATAAATTTACCAGTCACAAACTGAATATGAAATCCTGTCTGAAGGACTTCTGTGTAAATTTACCAATCACAAACTGAATATGAAATCCTGTCTGAAGGACTTCTGTGTAAATTTACAAGTCACAAACTGAATATGAAATCCTGTCTGAAGGACTTCTGTGTAAACTTACCAGTCACAAACTGAATATGAAATCATGTCTGAAGGACTTCTGTGTAAATTTACCAGTCACAAACTGAATATGAAATCATGTCTGAAGGACGTTTGTGTCAAGTTTAATAACAATCAACGAGCCACATTACAAATAAGTTTCTCAAAAGTTTATACAGGTTTCACTGTATCATTTAATCTTTTCACCTGATGTACCTATAACTTACCTGGTTTAAGGTCATAATGAATCACATCTTTTCACCTGATGTACCTATAACTTACCTGGTTTAAGGTCATAATGAATCACATCTTTTCACCTGATGTACCTATAACTTACCTGGTTTAAGGTCATAATGAATCACATCTTTTCACCTGATGTACCTATAACTTACCTGGTTTAAGGTCATAATGAATCACATCTTTTCACCT
>MJUT01003489.1:57268-69049 GCA_002080005.1 Gigantidas platifrons
CGAGTCCTAATTAAATACAAATTATCTCCAGAGTCCTAACTAAATACAAATTATCTCCCGAGTCCTAATTAAATACAAATTATCTCCGGAGTCCTAATTAAATACAAATTATCTCCCGAGTCCTAATTAAATACAAATTATCTCCTGAGTCCTAATTAAATACATTTATACAAGTAACTGACTGATTGCTGTTTAATGACATGTGAGCAGTTTTTTAGCTGTATCAATGTAAGAACACCTGACTTCACCCCAGTTTTTAGCAGAGTTCGTGTTACTCAATCTTTAGTTTTATGTGTATGTGTATGTTTTGTAGATCGTTGTTTGTCCTTTTGTACTTTTTTCTTTTGGACATTGTGTTGTCTGTTCTTCTTTGCTAGATGGATTCTGATTACCCCTTTGGTATCTTCAAACTCTTCTTACATTTCAATAAGATCATGAGGCCACCCTTAAAATATTGTTTGTTTGGCATTGCCGACCCACACTATCAGCAAGTGGCAGGGGTGTGGAAATATTGAAATATTCTACTTGTCCTCGGGCAAGTTATCTGAAAAAAGTTACTTGTCCGGACAAAATCCTACTTGTCCTGTTTTTTTTTTTTTTTTTTTTTTGCATAAACATTTGATACTTGCAAACACAGTTGCTAACTAAAAAAAGTAAATTGAACTTGTTTATATTTTCTATTACATCATTGCTAAAATTTGAAATGTTAACACAAACATCCCTGTCTAAGTGATCACTGCCCAAATGAAGACCATTTTAAATTTGAATTTCAGATAGGAATGTGCAGTCAGACTCAGAGAATATCCGGTTCTTTATAGATACAAAATAAGCTGTGTTGAAAAAAATTCACATATCAATCAAGTTAATTTTGATTAACCTTGACAATGGCTTTATCCATCAAACCGTTTTAGTTGTNTTTTTTTTTTTTTTTACATTTGAAAGGGATGAAGCGACGTCAAAGATGAAGCTTGAATCTTCTAAAAGGTCTTTCAGAACGTCCTCCCATGTTTCGTCCATAGAATAACTGAAGATCTTCTTTTTGATCAAATGTTCACCCCCCTTAACTGATGCATTGCAGCATAGGGGGATGCTTTCCACTGCCAACCTCTTCGACATTATTTTCGTTTCAGCAGATCATTTTCTATTCTATGTCGTTTAAACGTTTGCTCTCAATACAATGTACATCAAGCGCTTTTACGATCAAGATTTGAAATAAAATAAAACCCGGAACAAACTCCGCGGACACGATCGAAATTCTGGCGCGATTCCGATTTTTTTAATAATAAAAAAAAATTGTCTGAAACGCAAATAAAATAATTTGGGCCGCAAGTTTTTCAGTGGGTCGGGCGGCAATGCCAAACAAATACAATTTTATTTTAGGCCTGATGAATGCTTTGTTCTAGAACAACATGCTTTGCTGGATTTCATAGCTCACTGAAACAAGTCAGCAGGATGACACACTGCCCCACTCAGACACAATATCCTAATTCCCAGCTAGTCAGCCATTATTCTAGCTCCTTGATTAGCAGAGATGCAGCAAATATCAATTTTATAGCTTTTGGTTTGACCTCTACCACACTAACCATTATACCAACCATTAAGTTTAATTAAAATAAATGATAAACAATAAATATTAATTATTAGTATTTTTTTTCGCAAGACAAGGATTATCAGGTCCATATCAGATGAGCTCGAAGAGCGATTCTGATATGGACCTGATAATCCTTGTCGAACGAAAAAAAAAATACTAATAATTTTTTTATTGGTAATTTCACAATTTTAACACAGCTCTGTGATTTTTTTGTTGTGTTTTGACATTTTTTTAATACTAATATTTTTTTTTATTGGTAATTTCACAATTTTAACGCAGCTTTGTGATTTTGTTGTTGTGTTTTGACCTTTTTTGGAATGAACGGTTTAGTGACGTCACGTTAGACCGTGCATGACAAATGACCAACAGCTGATAATTTCTTGTATCACGAGTAGGTGGTCAACTGAACGTTGTTACTAAATTTATCGGGTAGTAAAGATCAAAGGAAACTGTAACCAATTACCGATAAACGTAAATATTACCAGATTAGTTGTAAAAATGTGAATTAAAGGTTGTTTTTGACATAAATACCATGTTTTTCACACATGACCTGAGAAATACTTTCACACATAAAACTGGCTTCCTATCAGAACACCATGTACTTTGCTGAATACAAGGTTTCTTGTGGATAGAACTATTGGAATGTGTGGTTTTGAGTTTAACTATTGGAATGTGTGGTTTTCAGTTTAAACAGTAATTTTCATAGTAAAATTTAAGTTTTCTGGAATGTTCTCACAATACACGAATTTGAATGATGAATTATCCAGGTTCCTGACAAAATCTTATTGAATTGATAATTCAATGAAAATTTATGTTAATTGTCAAGATTTAAATACACTTTAATATAACCCTTTTCTATTTTAGTTTTCTTGATGTAATTAGCCACGATATAACTGAAGTATTGTTGAAAGTGGCATTAAACACCACAACCTGCAATTTGGTTCTGACAAATTTGAAAATTAATCTGCACTTGCCCAGAAGCAAATTTCCAACTGGAAATTAATTTTTGATTCTGATCAGATACCCAGGTTTCCGTGCGAGAACACCATTATTTTACATTTATATGACTATCATCTGCCATATTTGATAGTATATTCTAACACGACGTCCTTCTTTCGCTTTGTAAACAAACGAGCGATTTCCCCGTCGTAAATGTACATGTTGATGAATTATCGTCTGCTCGAATTTGGCAGTATAAATTGAGTGCAACATTGTCCGCAAACGTAAATATTAATTACCGTCTTCCAATCAAAGTATACTACCGTATTTGTACTCATAGACATATAAAAATCGAAATAAATCATGGAAGCCAGAATGTGTTTTGAGTTTTAACATGGGTTGGCAGATATTAGTAAATTTTATCCCCCAATCCATGTTAAAACTTAACACATTCTGGCTTCCATGATTTATTTCTTAAACATCAAAATTTCATGACAATCAGCTAAAACAATTCTTTTGCTTCTCTTACTTATATCACATATCTTCTTCTAATTTTCAGTTTGTAAAAAGAAAAAGGAAACTATAATTAAATATCAAGGCGAGGTCACATGATATGATTCATCGTCTAACTTCCAAATGATTTTGTATCTGCGGCGATACGATTTTATGTTTCTTTTACAGTTCTCATGATAACATTCTTATCAGACTGTCGGATGGAAATAATATGCCAACCAATTTTGAAACGTTTCAATTCGACTTCTGTGTTCACACTACGATATTTGTCAAAAGGAAAAATCAGATGGAAAGTTGGACAGAAAACTGTGTGACCTCAGTTTAAAGACAATTATATAATAGTTACTTGATATAATTAGCCTTTTTATCATCCTTCCACTCTCTGTTGAGTTGATGGATTTTACAGGCTACATATCTCTGCTCCTTCAAGTCAAAACCCTACAAAAAAAAGAGAGAAAATTACCTGTCACCTCTGTTGATATATTTTAAGTAATTTTGTAATATTACAAGATACACTGTCACCTTATTAAACGTCAGTTAAACTGATTGGGAAATAAAAACGGCTTACTGTGTTGTATCAAACTACAGTGTATCTGAAAGATTCATTCTGGTACAAATTAAATTCAAAAAGATTAATTTTTTTCTTGAATCAGTTTTATATATACATGTTTTTGTGTGTGTCGTAGAAGATTTAACACTGGTTTTTCAACCATTGTTTGTATCAGAAGAGTAACCTGGGAACGTTCAGGTGGATGTACTTGGATGTCTTCTCAATGTCAACTGATACGTAAAACGAAGGCTAAATATTAGCAGATGATATTACACAACTTAAATGTTAAAGTCACAAACAAACCTCAAATATCCCTAAACATCAACAAAACATTCTTATTAAGAATGTAGAAGTCAAATTTGCGATGTGAAGTAAATATCTTTGGCTCCTTTACAAAGATGTGGCAATGTAATGATAACTCTCCTTATGGAGTCAATTATGTATTCATTCATTCAACTCCTCATGAGAGAATATAAAACATGGACCATTTATCTTTGGATGTAGTACAGTATTGAATTTTCAATGAAAAAGGTATGAAATGGGCATATGAAAAATAATGACAATACTTGAGAAAATTAGTTCATGTGACACAGAGTATAGTAAACTAAGGAAGATTATTATATGACTTCAGATAATGTCTTTTTCTGATTGGCTGATGTCCCTAGTAACAATCTTAATAAAACATTATAATCACCTCGTGGTTTTGTTTACCTTGTTGGAATGTAATAATCACCTGGTGTGATGTCACGCCAGGTGAATATAACATTCCAACAAGGTAAACAAAAGAAAATGTTGTGATCAAAGCTTATCTTAAGGGTGAAAGAAACATATAAAATGTGTCATATAATAAAACAATTAATGACTTTCAATTCGGTGGATACCAGGATTTATTAACCCAAGAATAATATATTTACCTCGGCAAATATAATATTCTTGGGTTAATAAATCCTTGTATCCACCTCATTAAAAGTCATTAATTGTATAATATTACACTCTCTAGTCTAGTCAGATGATTTTTCTCTACGACAACTTACTTTATGAACCTCACTGAATCCTCCTTTCCCCAGTAAGTTGAGAAGTAGATATCTATCATTTAATATAGGATGATCTTTAAATCTGAAAAAAATTGAAGTATAAATCAGTGGGTTGGTTTAGTTGGTTTATGGTGTTTAATGCCACTTTCAACAATATTTCAGTTATATCATGGCGATAAGTTTTATTGGTAGAGGAAAGCGGAAGAGTATCCAGAGAAAACCACCGAACTGTCACAAGTCACTGACAAACTTATCACATAATGTTGTATCGAGTACACCTCGTCTGAGCAGTGTTTCAACACACAATGTTAGTGGTGATAGGCACTAATTGCATATGTAGTTATAAATCCAACTATATGATCATGACCATGACAGCCCTTTAAACTAATGATAAAATAAAGCTATGTATTTATTTTGCTTAATTTTGACTGTGTTTTATAGTTGATTTTCCAAGTAAAGACAACAAGATGTTGCACGCTACGTCGTGCTTAGAATACCCCCACTCGTTCATTTGTAAGTCGCACGGTAAACAGGAAGTAGATGTGCGGTAAACCTGGAAAGGGGAGACACGGTCGGTACAAGTCACCATGCCAAAGCCATATATCAAATATAAAATCATTTCTTCCAGTAGAAGTTGAGATATCTGTTACAAAAGTGTGAATGGACGGACGGACGGACAAGATGATTGCAATATAGCCCCCTCTCTAAGAGTGGGGGTATAATTATATTATATAAATATTTATAGTTATTTGGATGGTTGGATTGTTTTAATCTTAACCTTTCATGTCAAAATCATATTTTTAATAGTCACAGTAAATGATTTGGCTTTTCAACGTTTTGACTTTGAATGTACCTGATGAAAGTTATTCCAGAACACGTATTGTGAGCATAACATTAAATATCTACGGTTTTATTAGAACAAGAAGATGAAGCCAAATATACATGTCATGCTTTACTTTCAAAACTTCAGTGGAAAATAACCAGTGGACAACAGGGGTACTTGTGTTATAACTATTGTCCTTAATATGCATGAAATATTTGACGGTGTACATTAAACATCCAACAATCAATCAAGCATGTTTATAACAATATCGTCAGGAAATGTGCTATACTAAGCATATTTTGTTTATCATTGATTTCACGATTTCAATTTCATCTCCTCTTATAAAATTTCAGAATATTTATGTTCTGCAGATGTACATTTCTTACTCTCTACATCACTAGATGACAAATATATGTCCAAATCTATATCCTATAAATTTTGTGATAGTTCAACATAAGACATATCCTTATTCTGAGCCAACCAGTTTTGCCTTTTTTTCCGTAATGCTGTATGCTTAGCGGAGAAGCAACTAATACCAATTTGATAGACTTTGGTTTGACCTGATTGGGAATCAAGCTCACGATCTATGAGAGCATGCTAACCATAACACCATTGATATGGTAATATTAAAATAGAACTAACCTTGGTTTGACCTGATCAGGATTCAAGCCCATGATCTATCACACTCAATGACAGCATGCTAACCATAACACCACTGATATAGTAATATTAAAATAGAACTAACCTTGGTTTGACCTGATCAGGATTCAAGCCCATGATCTATCACACTCAATGAGAGCATGCTAACCATTACACCACTGATATAGTAATATTAAAATAGAACTAACCTTGGTTTGACCTGATCAGGATTCAAGCCCATGATCTATCACACTGAATGAGAGCATGCTAACCATTACACCACTGATATAGTAATATTAAAATAGAACTAACCTTGGTTTGACCTGATCAGGATTCAAGCCCATGATCTATCACACTCAATGACAGCATGCTAACCATTACACCACTGATATAGTAATATTAAAATAGAACTAACCTCGAACTATCTTCATTATGGATTCGTTTTAATTCTCTTATATGTAAATTTCTTTCTCTTTCTAATTTTTCTAATTCTAACTGTACATCGGCATCCTCCTTCTTTAGACTAGCTTGCCGCAATTTGAGAATCTCATCTAATTCATAATATTCTGCTATCGATAAACTGCAAAACAAAAAAGCAACATCATTACATTCCATATTCTGTATCTACATACATGTAAAATGTATATGGCAAGTAATAACTAGAACTGTCCGCATAGCGGGACTAATACCCCCCGCTTCACTCTGACTGTGTCCAAGATTATTGAAAACTAAGTCTACACGGAAAATATATTATTTGTCAAATTATAATGTTTAACACATTCAACAAAAATAAAAACGTCGTAGCATAAAAACTGTAAGAGGAGTTGCACGGACAAACCATGTACCCTTTCAGCCAAATTCACAAATAAAAAAAAATAACTAAGTTCAACAATCTATATTTTTTGGTAAAATTCATGAAAATCAAAATCCTTACAACATGCACATCTTTGATATGAGTACAAATGTTCTGCAATGTAAAAACTTCCTAACTTACAAACTGTAGGAGAATTTGCACAGACAAACCATGTACCCTTTTTGCCATATTCACACAAAAATGGCTAAGTTCAACAATCTATATTTTTAGTAAAAATGCACAAAATTCAAAATCCTTACCACATGCACATCTTTGATATATGTACAAACAATCTACAATATAAAAACTTCCTAGCATAAAAACTGTAGGAGTAGTTGCGCGGACAAACCATGTACCCTTTTAGCCAAATTCACCAAAAAAAGACTAAATTCAGCAATCTATATTTTTGATAAAAATTCGTGAAAATCAAAATCCTTACCACATGCACATCTTTGATGTATGCACAAACGATCTGCAATATAAAAACTTCCTAGCAGAAAAACTGTAGGAGGAGTTGCACGGACAAACCATGTACCCTCTATGCGGACAGACAGACGGACAGACAGACAGGGTGAAACCTATATACCCCCCAAACTTTGTTTGCGGGGGGTATACCTAGTAAAACCTGCTTTAGAGACCACCTCTGTTAAGTAATAACTTGTATTATGTGACCTTGACTTTAATTTCCCTTCACAGTGCATTTCAATTGTAATTAAACCTGTATTTAGCAACCACCTGTCTTATGTGACCATATTTAAATGTTCCCCTGGAAGATCACTTTAGAAAAGCTTGACTGTTGTACAAAAACAACATTTCTTTGGTAATTCCAGACTTGATTTAAGATTTAAGATATCCATGAGGTCTTCTTCCCATTGCTGTGTCTCCCCATCAGGTCTTCTTCCCATTGCTGTGTCTCCCCCGTAACCCAAAATACTATATGTATATCTCCACATGCTTACTATTAAGCTTGCATAATCATATATATAAATATCTTAACTGAAAGTGAAAAAGATGCTATGATCAAGGGAAAGGTGACATGATCATAGCAAAAAAAAAATTAAAATTGTATCAATGCAGATAAAGTCTTGTCGAATATCTACATGTTGTTGTAATTTGAAACACAAATTTACAGAGGACACTCAACCCCACCCCTTTGGTTTTTAAATCTTTTTACTTCAAGTATGTTGGAGAACAAGATATATGTACAACTGACCTTTTTTCTTGACCAGGTTTAATAAATTCTGGTTTTATACTTTTAGGTCCAGCACCACCTGGTTTTCTTTTCATTAAAACTTTTCTTTGTCGTTCAATTTCTTCTCTGTCTGACGATATTCTTTCTTGTTGTCTGTTGTAGATAAAAAAAAAAATTATTAGAGCATTACAGAAATATTGGAAAATCAAAATATTTCTCTTTTTCCTTAATGAGTGAGTGAGTGACTTATTGTTGTTTAAAACCAAGTTTGCAATTTTTTTCAGAGGACAAGTTTTTTTTTTTTACGAAATGGTGATTTGTCTGTTTTGTGTGTTTAGATATTTACAGAGCTAGCTCACTGAAACAACAGTCCATTCGCTCCTTTTAGACATGTTATCCACACTGAGTCTCTCCTTTTAGACATGTTATCCACACTGAGTCACTCCTTTTAGACATGTTATCCACACTGAGTCGCTCCTTTTAGACATGTTATCCACACAGAGTCTCTCCTTTTAGACATGTTATCCACACTGAGTCGCTCCTTTTAGACATGTTATCCACAGAGTCACTCCTTTTAGACATGTTATCCACACTGAGTCGCTCCTTTTAGACATGTTATCCATACTGAGTCGCTCCTTTTAGACATGTTATCCACACCGAGTCGCTCCTTTTAGACATGTTATCCACACTGAGTCGCTCCTTTTAGACATGTTATCCACACTGAGTCAATCAGTCATTCTTCTTACTCCTTAATGTTGCGTCGTTGAACAAATACCAATTTGATAGTCTTATGTTGAACCTGATCAGATATTGTACCCACAATCTACCAGACTCAAAGTGAGCATGTAAAAGGACAGGGGAAGTTAACTTTTTGTCTCCAGCTTACAATTAGCAGAAAGTGGAAATTCACGACCCAAGAATAGCTTTATAATAAACATTTCTTTTGTATATGACCTACTTTAGTAAATCGGTGAAAGCCCATCCATCATTCCAGTTTTCTACAAATGTAGCTCCTTGTCTTTGAGTAACAAACTGACCAAGTCGTAATCTGTTACTCATGCTCTTTTGTCGAGTCGTCTTCTTTTCTAATTTACTCTGCAAAATAAATATTTTGAGAACCATGTTAATTATCATATGTATATAAACACATTCAAGTATGCTAAAAAATACATATCAGAAGTTAAATAACATGACTGTTAAAAGTGAAGGTTTGACATTTGCTATAATAGGCTTTTGTCCCAGTTTATAATCCTCTTACACATAAACTATGTATTTTAAGACATTGAACTAATATTGTTTATCTATAGGATCATCCATATACAGCTTGGTTCAATAAAAGTTGCAGTTTCTACATTTTCTCCATACAATCTTTAAAGTTTAATAAGGTCCTATGATGATGACAATCATGCATTTCAAATCAACAAAGAAAGTATTTGATATTCAAAATTTAGTCCATTATATCTATATCTGCAGTGGTGGCCATCTTCGATTTCTTCTTAACGCAATAATGATAACATTCTAAGAACAACATTTTTCTACATAATCCAAGACGGTGGCCATTTTGGGTTTCTAATTGAAAAGAAACCCACAAACTTTGTATGGTTATATGAGCATTTCTGCCAAATATCAATTCCATCACATGTGCTGTTTAAGATAATTAATCTTAGCTGCCATGTTCCAAATTAGAATGTTGTAACAACACAAGTAATATTTCTGCCAGACGATTTGAAACATAAAAGTTAAGCTGACAAAGTGATGATAACACTTCTCATGGCCTTTTGGACGATGCACAAAAATCTGAAGTAGACAGACGTATTGGGACAACAACGCCCAACATTACAGTTTGCCCTACTGGATGATGATAGAGATGCAGTTGAAGTTAATGAAGCCAGATACAAATTGATAACAATAAATAACACGACCCTTTGTGTGGAAAAAAAAAAACTTTACCTTTTCAATCAGTAAGGATTTATTAACATTCAGACATTTCTGTAAATTATCTTTATGCTTATCTATCAATTTTTGTTGTGCAGTGATCTGCCGCCGCTGTTCGTCATTTTGCTGAAAAAGGACAGAAAGAAAATATAAATATTTGAAGAAAAAAAAGAAAATTTTCAAATATATCAAATCTGCCTGCATCCTAATGTTCTGTTGGCTTGATTATTTATAAAAAATATGATCTTATTTCAAATATTCACGACAATTTCTACAGGTATAATAATGTCCTTTCATCTTGCTAATTTTTCACTTCCTGCCAACATACAAAGTTTATCCTGCACTACAAAAGAGTTTTTTTTTTTTTATAATAACAGATTTTGCGAGTGATAAAAACAATATTATAATATATTCAATATTATACAATTACTGTCTTTTGATGAGGTAAATGTGTGGATTTATTGACTTTTGAAAAAAATTATATTCACTGAGCCCGAAAGGGCGAAGTGAATATCATTTTTTTTCTTCAAAAGTCAATTAATCCACACATTTACAGAATCAAAAAATCAAAATTTTATTCTATATTTTGAGGAAAATAGTGGCAAATCTTTGCTTTGGGTACAGGCGGTACGGTACGTCTGCATCTACAGACCACATTTTGTTTTTGTATTCCTAAAACAATCCATGTTCTAAAAATAGTAACACATGACATTTACCACGGTGAATACGTCTTTTTATTTTAAAAATGATTTTGGTAGAAATATATACTAAAGAATTTACTTATATAGAATAATCACTAATATTCAATAAGCCCTAAAATGTGAATTCAATTTTATTTGTTGAATACCAATTTTCATGGTTTTGGTTGGTACGATCAAACCACAAATTTAGTCCACCACGAAAGGCACATGTCAACAAGAGAAGTTATGAGTATCTAAACAACGTAGTCAAATATCAACTAACATCTCTCTACGAAAGGCACATGTCAATAAGAGAAGCTATCAAAACTACGTAGTCAGATATCAACTAACATCTCTCTACAAAAAGCACAGGTCAACAAGAGAAGTTATGAGTATCTAAACAACGTAGTCAAATATCAACTAACATCTCTCAATCTGTTCATCAATGAAAATAGATACACAAGAAAATGAATATGTGAGTGATTGTTGTTTGACAATCAAGTGAGCAATTTTTCAGCGATATCTAGGTGAGAACAAGTTATATATTAAGTTAACGATGATGATGTTTGCTTTCTTCTGACTCAATATTTTTATAGGGATAGCTTACTGAAACAACCTTCATTGGGAAGACATGTTGTTCCACTTGGACACATTATCTTGATTCAAAGTCAACCAGTCTTTGCTCTTTCTCCTTAATGCTGTATGTTTTGTGGAGAAGCAACAAATACAAATTTTACAGTCTTTAGTTTGACCAGAATGGGGCTCAGACCCACTATCTACCTCATTAGTGGAGCACACTAACCATAACACAACCGACGCAGTTCTGAGAATGAATGAAACCAAATCATACCTTTAAATATACAAAAATACCAGCAATATTTTATGACAGGACTTCAGTTCTGTGTATATCATCCTTTACATACAGGATGTTAACTTTAACTTAGAATAAGTAGTTCTGTGTATATCATCCTTGACATACAGGATGTTAACTTTAACTTAGAATAAGTAGTTCTGTGTATATCATCCTTGACA
>MJUT01003489.1:69291-94577 GCA_002080005.1 Gigantidas platifrons
GTATATCATCCTTGACATACAGGATGTTAACTTTAACTTAGAATAAGTAGTTCTGTGTATATCATCCTTGACATACAGGATGTTAACTTTAACTTAGAATAAAAAGTTCTGTGTATATCATCCTTGACATACAGGATGTTAACTTTAACTTAGAATAAGTAGTTGTGTATATCATCCTTGACATACAGGATGTTAACTTTAACTTAGAATAAGTAGTTCTGTGTATATCATCCTTGACATACAGGATGTTAACTTTAACTTAGAATAAGTAGTTCTGTGTATATCATCCTTTACATACAGGATGTTAACTTTAACTTAGAATAAGTAGTTCTGTGTATATCATCCTTGACATACAGGATGTTAACTTTAACTTAGAATAAGTAGTTCTGTGTATATCATCCTTTACATACAAGATGTTAACTTTAACTTAGAATAAGTAGTTCTGTGTATATCATCCTTGACATACAGGATGTTAACTTTAACTTAGAATAAGTAGTTCTGTGTATATCATCCTTGACATACAGGATGTTAATTTTAACTTAGAATAAAAAGTTCTGTGTATATCATCCTTGACATACAGGATGTTAACTTTAACTTAGAATAAGTAGTTCTGTGTATATCATCCTTGACATACAGGATGTTAATTTTAACTTAGAATAAGTAGTTCTGTGTATATCATCCTTGACATACAGGATGTTAACTTTAACATAGAATAAGTAGTTCTGTGTATATCATCCTTGACATACAGGATGTTAATTTTAACTTAGAATAAGTAGAGAAGACATTGGTGGTTTAGAACTCTACCATGATTGTTATATGTAGATTTATTCTTACTCTAATGAGCTCTTCTATTCTGGTATCTTTCTGTTCTATGTCTGTAGATGCTTTGGTTTCCCAAGCTTGTATCTGATGACACAACACATCTGTCTAAAATGATAAAATTAGCAATATTGCAATATCATATGTTGTAACATAAATGCATTCTTTTCCTTTGATCTTTTATGGTTTCTATACCAGAATGAAAACAAAAGTTAAGAACTATGAAATACTACACGCATATATAAGATATTGCACACTTTAAATCTGGGCTGTAGTTTTATTACTCTCAGAGAACCGTGCAATAATCAACAACCAAGATGTGATATTGCATGGCTTCATGTTACAAATCTTTTATACCACAGATTTCCGAAGTAAACAATCTCACGCTTTTCGTTCGATTCTTCAACCATTTGATTCGAAAAACCATGGTATTAATATTACATAACACATATTTCGAACAATAAATTTATTTTCCTTATTGCCAGTAAATGGCTGTATAATATTGCCCTCTAGATGAGGGTACCTAAACCAATAAAATCAACTGGTACAAGATTAACATGCAATAAATATTTACAGTAAAACCTGTCTTATGTGACCTTCCAGGTGGTCACTAACTACAGGTTCAATCTATATGGAATGGACTGGGAGAGTAAATTAAAAGTAAGGTCATGAATTGTATAATTCAGACCTGATTTTACGAGGACAACAAAAAAGCGGAAATCGACAATCGGAAGTATTGAATATACTATAAAAAAGGAATCGTAACGGTAAAATCAGGAATAAAAAAAGCGGATTTCTGCTCTAAAATGGACAAAAATCAGGTCTGATAATTACCTGTACTGCTCTAGAACACTGGTATAATGGAACAGGAGGAAAACCATGCATACTGTCTGAACTACTGTTGTATATACTGCTAGGTGATGGTGCTGTATACGACTACAAAAATCAACATATATGTTATTCCATATTTATACATGTGTTATTATTAGCACATTTATTGCACAAAATAAAATTTATTGTTAATTCCACAAAATTATATTTATTAGTTATTGCATAATTTAAAATTTATTGCACAACATTAAATTTATTCTTCATTGCACAATATTAAATGTGTCATTTATTGCACATCAAATTTATTCTTCATTGCACAAAATTAAATTAACTATTCATTGCACAAAATTAAATTGAAGTACGGTATAGGTTTCAACCTAGAAATTCATTACAAATTGGAAAAATCTTAATAGAACAAAGTATATTTCCATTGTACAGATATACAAGGACTCATGTCAACTCACCCACTTATCATCATTATTTCTATTGATTTCCTGGGAGGGATTACCCTGCTGGATAAACAGAGTGACTTGATTTATCTTTCAGAGAGTTTAAGGGAGAAATGATTTCTGAAGAGCTTCAAGTTATTTTAATATCTATTTCCTGACTACTAGAGGTCTCCTAGATTTCACCCAATTTACCTGGTTTATTAAAAGAAAATATGAGGAAAACAGGAACAGTTCATAGAATTGATTAAGTTGAAAGCAATAATATTTAACAGTCCTCAAGATGAAGACCGGTCCTCCTGCCCAAGACAGTCTTGGCCTGTCGGACAAGTCCGACTTCTTTTGTTGCTGGTCCGACTAAAATCGTATTTTTTCCGGACCAGATGTCCGACATAGATATCAGCGTTTACTTTTTTACACATGAGCGGAAGTGACTTTCGTTAAAATAATTTCTGGTTTGAAAAAAGAAACATGCTTTGAATGATTGAAAATGTGTTCTGGGGGTATACAATTAAACCCACAAATGGTTCTGAATGCACTATATTTCACTTTGACTGTCACATTGATTTGCTTGCCCCTTCAAAACAGATGTTGTGTCTTGGTAAACAGTTGACATAAGACAATCCTTGAGGTGAAGGAGACTTGGTTCCTGCCTGAGGATTTACTACAGAGGTAACTAACTTATAATATAACATACATAAGACAATCCTTGAGGTGAAGGAGACTTGGTTCCTGCCTGAGGATTTACTCCTGATGTTCTATTAGGTGACTGGTTCTGTAATGAAAGAAAATACATGTTGTGTTCAACTCTTTCTAAAATAAAATTACTTCAATGGATTTCTTCAACGGTGCCACACTATATGAACATTTTGTATTCAATAATTGAAGGTGAACAACATAAAATTACTTTCAAAGCAATAAAGTTAATAGGACAGAGTTAATCAATAAACACACATCAATGATAAATGAGGGTGGACCAGAAAAAACAGCTATAATGACATATAATAACCCCCTCCTCCCCCATTACAAACATTTCACCAAGTCCATTCCCCCACTCAAACATTTCACCAACTTCACATCCCACTTTAAACATTTCACCAAGTTCATTCCCCCACTCAAACATTTCACCAACTTCACACCCCACTTTAAACATTTCACCAAGTCCATTCCCCCACTCAAACATTTCACCAAGTTCATTCCCCCACTCAAACATTTCACCAACTGCACACCCCACTTTAAACATTTCACCAAGTTCATTCCCCCACTCAAACATTTCACCAAGTTCATTCTCCCACTTAAACATTTCACCAAGTTCACACCCCCTTCAAACATTTCACCAAGTTCACACCCCACTTCAAACATTTCACCAAGTTCACACCCCCTTCAAACATTTCACCAAGTTAACACCCCACTTCAGAAACAGTTCACCAAGTTCATTCCACAGGGTTCATACACCATTTTTGTGAGAAAATTCCATGACTTTTCAAGGACTTTTCCATGATTTTTCTAGTTTTTCCAGGACCAACTTTAAGCAAACCGTCAACGACTATAAGTGATATTTTGAGTAATCACATTATTTATCTTTGTATATATAAGAAATTATCCATCAGAAACAGCACATTTGGTAGCCATTTATGCCAAAGTGACCTGAACTACCATCAAAATGGAAGTGGCCGGTTGGACAATGAGACAAATACTACCCTTTCAGTTTTCTATTTAAATTTAACTTAATTCTAGTTAATAGCTTGGATGTCCAGCTGTTTTTTTGTAAGTTGTTGAATTAGAGATTCGTCAAATAAGAGAACATATATGTATATTTATCTTCATTTTCATCTTTCTTTTGATTGATTCTATCAAATATGGACGGATTTCAAAGACTGTCATAGAACATGCCTTTGGTTCTCCAAGGGCCATTTTTTGCTATCATATCGTCTGGGAACATACTCTGAAAAACCTGTACAATTTATGAAAGAAAAGTGGCTTTATACCATGTTTAACGTCAAAATTATATCTCCACTTTATGAAATCTGTTGTTGCCACAGACTCCTTCAATAATTTTCTTGTAGGCTGGACACCGGTTGGTTCCACTTGATTATTAACCCACCCTGACAGTCTCAAGCTGCTTGCTGCTTTTGTTATATGTTCAGAGTGTTTTGTTTACTAAATGTGACTTTTAAGTGCACTCTTCCTCCAATATTACTGATGTTAATATCCTTTACACACATTACATGATGCAGCTTTAAATTTGTTCTGTATTTGAGACAGACACTTATATTCTGGCTTGAAAAGCCATTTAATTTTAAAAGAACAGTTTCCAGCCATTTTGTTGCAAAAAACTACAACATATTGTGTTTGTATGTGGAAGCTGTCATTTTTAAAATATGGAAATACACACCTCATAAGTGAGCTATTTTATATTAAAATTGGTAGATGATATGATTTATTTTTTGAAAAATCATAATGCAATGTTTAGTGTTCCTCTCCTTCAAGGCCAATGGCAGTTTCACCCATATTCGAAATATCAAATTCCTTTTCACCAAATGAGCCTTTTGTTTTGCTCTCACTACTTGCCATATCCAACCATCTTTTTATATTCAGGGTTATCTAACCACTTGATCTGAAAATGGCAGTTGCCTGACATTTTAAAAGCCAAAAGTACGTTTTCCACTATCTGGTTTCCTACTGCAACACCGTTTAATGCAGGAAACTGTAGTACATTAGGAAACCAGTCTATACTTCCGGTTGCATATTTTTACAAATAATTTTATATAAAGAAACGAACTTAAAATCTTTATTTTACATTTACCGCAACTGGTGCCTTGTTTCAAGTACGTCTAAAGGAAACAGTTACGACAGAAACTGGGAGAACCTTTTAATTTTTGATGTTTTAATACATTTAATAAAGATTACAGCTCAAATAATAATTTTCCATGACTATTCAAGGACTTTTCCATGAAATACAGCTTTCCATGACTTTTCCAGGCCTTTATTTTACAAAATAAAATTCCACGACTTTTCCAGGATTCCAGGACCCGTACGAACCCTGATTCCATCACTCAAACATTTCACCAAGTTCATTCCCCCACTCAAACATTTCACCAAGTTCATACCCCACTTAACAGTTCACCAAGTTCATTCCATAACGCAAACATTTCACACCCCACTTCAAACATTTCACCAAGTTCACACCCTACTTCAAACATTTCACCAACTTCAGAAACAGTTCATCAAGTTCATTCCCCCACTTCAAACATTTCACCAACTTCACACCCCACTTCAGAAACAGTTCATCAAGTTCATTCCCCCACTCAAACATTTCACCAAGTTCATTCCCCCACTCAAACATTTCACCAAGTTCATATCCCACTTAACAGTTCACCAAGTTCATTCCATCATGCACACATTTCACACCCCACTCAAACATTTCACCAAGTTAACACCCCACTTCAGAAACAGTTCACCAAGTTCATTCCATCACTCAAACATTTCACCAAGTTCATTCCCCCACTCAAACATTTCACCAAGTTAACACCTCACTTCAGAAACAGTTCATCAAGTTCATTCCCCCACTCAAACATTTCACCAAGTTCACTCCCCCACTCAAACATTTCACCAAGTTCATACCCCACTTAACAGTTCACCAAGTTCATTCCATCACGCAAACACTTCACATCCCACTTCAAACATTTCACCAAGTTGACACCCCACTTCAAACATTTCACCAAGTTCATTCCATCACTCAAACATTTCACCAAGTCCATTCCCCCACTCAACCATTTCACCAAGTTCACACCCCCACTTCAAACAGTTCACCAAGTCCACTCTCCCACTCATACATTTCACCAAGTCCATTCCATCACTCAAACATTCCATCAATGTATAAAATTAAAGATTACCTTGAAGTATTCATTGATCTTCTTGCCATTAGCTTCAGGCCTTGACTTTGGAGTATCTACAAAAAAAACAGATATATCTATTTCATTATTGATCATCTACTTAAAAAAACTTATGTTTCATTGAATAAAAAAATTAATAGAAATAGAATGCAGGGCTTTCAATATTTTCAAGTCTACCAATACTTCACTATTTACAGGTGGCACTTTTTTATTATTATTAAAATTTAACAATTTTCATGAATATCCTATACAACACTTTTTAAAATCAGGATGTACCAGAAACCCTTTTAGTCAGGTAAAAGTACCTGGTACTGCCCCTTATTGAAAAGCCTCGAATGCCCCTGTTTCTATATGGTAAAATTAAGAGGGAAACAATTCAATAAAGGAAAAAGTGGTCATGTGTGAAATAGAACTTGACCTTCCTTTCATGGTTCTTGACCTTATGTAAAAATGGCAAAGAGTTTGTGTAAGGGGAACTTAAGTCATTGAGATGGCAGGAGGATCAAAATATATAGATATATGTGATTATGAATACATGTATTCTTTGGGTTCCATGGTTCCTCAAACAAATAAAAAATGTCATTATTTATGATAGTGTTACATACTGCTTTCAGTTGCATCATTTGTAGCTTTCCTCTTTCGTTTGCGTTCTGTTGGTGTGCGGGGTTGTTTCTCTGGTGTGTTAACATTCACTGATAGCTGCTACAAATACAAATCAATCAAATAAAGGAAAATATCCTTTATCTAAACAAAAACTCATTTACATGCCCTAAATTTAACTTGAACTCCAAAATATTATATTTCACCGAGAATGAAATTACACAGAAATATCTTTTTAAAAACACAAGCACTTCCTTATTATATAATAATGTTATGTCAAGATTTGTTATACAGGAGAAAAAAATTCCCCAGGGTCATTATGGCAGATATCATGTGACGGATATACCATCTATCTACAAGCAACTCGGCTTGATTCTTACCCATGGAGAGTCGTACTGCATACAATTTTGAAATGTTTGTTTATTTCCTGGTGTTTAATGCCACTTTCAACAACATTTCAGTTTTATTGGTGGAGGAAACTGGAGGACCCAGAGAAAACCACTGACCTGTCACAAGTCACTGACAAACTTTATCACATAATGTTGTACACCTCTCCCTGATTGAGATTCCAACTGACAACATCAGTGATGATAGGCACTGATTGTATACCATACAATCATGACCACGATGGACCCTCAACCTTAAAGTGATAGTAACTATGACTATGGTTCAATATATCTTATTAGCGACAGACAAAATCAATAAGAAATTGCGTCAGTTATTATGTTTTAATAATTCTATTCTAACTAGAATTTATCAATAACTCGTAATCCGATTGGATATCGTCACTTATTCTACGTCATTCAAAAGGAATTTATAAATCGATATTTCCGTTTACCAGACTACTTTTTTCCCCGATCATTCCACGCGTATAAATCTACAAGCAATGATACTAACAAGGATCTGCCATCTTGAAAATGTGAAATTCTACATGTCATATTTACAACAATACATAAAAATATTTAAAAAGCTTACCTTGAACACTTATTTTAGTTAAATTGTATCAAACTTGAAGCGTACACGAAGCCAAATAACGTCTAATCTTTATGTTTCAAACTGGAAGTCTTCATATGACGCCAATGACGTCATGTTGGTTATGTTCCAAAGTCGTGAATAACATTTCGCGGATTTTTGTTCAGTTTACAATCATGTGTATTGTATGTCCATTGTTTGAGACTCTCCTTGGTTATTTCTTTAATAGTATTTAGCGTAGAAAAGAAACACGATGTTCAAGAATAAGAATTATAAGGATTAAACACTGTGTTTTTAGGAAATTATGTATGTATAAACTCCGGCAGCTCACTCACAAACTTTACATAAAGTCCTTTGGACTTTATTCAGTTTGTGAGTAAGTTGCCAGAGTTTATACATAGATAATTTCCTAAAAAGCAGTGTTTAATCCTATAATAATTCTCACATTTCTTCCCATGACTAGTTCACATTTTCATATGCCTAGAACATTACATGACATTTTCGCTTCTTCTTTTACATAAATTTTTTTTAATGCACAGTAAAGATCGTGACCTTTCGACTGGTTTACCAGATTTACGTGTACCACCCTTTTAAGGCAAAAAAAAAAAAAAAAAATTACATGTGTTTCCGCTAACCCTACCAACCCTATTTTTTTGTGTCTACCCTAAAGTTTTTTTGGCCATTTTTGAACAAGCACTATTAAAGTCAGAATGTGTCCCCTGTAGAAACTAGCTAAAAATATTTAAAAAATAAAATCTTTTTCGTACCTACCTACCATAATATTTTAGAGCATTTTTTTTCTTGGCTTAAGCTTCTTGTAATTTACTTCATAACGTAAGAACAATGAAGTGTTAATACTTTTCAATTGACATGATCTTCAACTTGTTGAAGTCAGTCAGTAATTGGTTGAAGTAGAAGTTCTGTGATCAGTTTTGATTAACACTACATTAGCAAAATGTTTAGTCATGCCGAGGTAATCTTGATGCTTAAAAGTTATATAAATCTTAAATCTTACACACAAGTTCTCCTATAATACAGTCAAACCTGTCTATAGTGGTCACCTGGGGGAGATTGACAAAATGATCGCTATATACAGGTGACCTTTATATGAAGGGTTTGATTTTTTGACAGAATATTCAGCACATGTTAGTTGTAAATAAACATTTTTCATTACATCTTGTTTTTAATAATGTTTTACTTGTTATTTTGTTCCTGTCGTAATATTACTCTTGTTTACATTTATTGTTGATTAAATTATCTCAATATGATATGATTTGAAGAAAACATACAAATAAATAAATAAAGATATTTAATAAACAAAAGTACAATTTCAAGTAACACAATGTTGAACTGGGAACATTGTTTTCAAAATCGTCAAGAATCTAACGTTTTCTTTTAAGAAATGTTCATTATTTTGGTATGACAAACACCTATCTCCTCGCCCACAGCCTGACAACTTTTCCCAACATCACAATGATTTATCGCTTCCACTTT
Source organism: Gigantidas platifrons (assembly GCA_002080005.1). Classification (NCBI taxonomy): domain Eukaryota; kingdom Metazoa; phylum Mollusca; class Bivalvia; order Mytilida; family Modiolidae; genus Gigantidas; species Gigantidas platifrons. The sequence goes on from MJUT01003489.1 coordinate 78,350, forward strand.
GTTGTCTAATTTCAAAGCTTTCCGGATGTTGATGATTTTGACATGATGCACTAGATACAAAATATTTTGGTGAGTGAATTTCTATTCTCGTCGTAATGAATAAAAATCTCCAATAACGCCTGGGGATAAACTGTCCTTTATGTAATTTACTATTCACAAAATGCATGGTGTTTGTTTATTTAGTTAATTAAATTAGTCAATAAAATTTGTAACACCTCAGGATTTTTGGTTTATTTGAGAAAAATACTGATCTTCCGAAATCACTTCCAGTATTATTTTTTAAATCAAATTTACCGTTATACAAAGGTTTTACGCTGAAAATAACTTATAAATGGTGACCGTTGACCACATTGAACAGGTGACCGCCATATCGAATTAAAATATATAGTAAAATGCACCGGGAGAGCACGAAAGTGACCGTTATGAGCAGGTGACCATTATACAAAGGTGACCGTTACGACAGGTTTGACTGTAGTTATATAAATGTTACACACAAGTTCTCCTATAATTTAAACAAGCAAGCCAAAATAAAAAAAATTGTTTGTTTCCCGCACCCGACTGACCGTTAGAAAACATTTCAACTCGAAATATTTTTTGGGTGATTTGCGACGACTTTTTTTTTTTGGTTACCAGAAATCGTGACCTGAAGTTCCAATATATATTGTTCCAGAATTTACGTTCAGAACTGGTTTACACTTATAAATGAACAAAATGCGTTCTGCTCGATTTTTAAGGAACCAGCTTTGTGAATGAACGCAGCATCTGAACATGCTGAAGCTTCGCTGCTGTAAAAGTGATGACTAATGGCGAGTTGGAAAAGCACCAGCGCGGAAGCAATTTTGAAGTAATAGTTTTTTTTTTGCAGTTTGTTCCTATTGTCTGATATGATGTCTATTTTGAAAAACAAAATCCCCCTACCTACCGACCCATAGGTGAAATGGAAGGTCGGGTGCGGGAAACGAACATATTTTTAAGGATGGCCCAATCAATCAATCAATCGTATAATTCTTACCTCTTCTAGGTGTTCTACAGAACCTCCACTATGGTTACTGTTCTCTTGTTGAATGTTCAATGGTTTAAACTGGGAAAAAAAACAACAAAATTAATCCATTGTTTCTAATAATTAATAACCATAATCCCCCTCCCCCTTTTTTTTTAAATTGTTCTTTGTCCATGAAGAAGTGGCTTCATTGACGTCAATCATGTCAATATAATATTTAATGTACTGTCTTGGCACCAGTGTTCGCGCATACGTATTGTACATGTAAAAATTGCAAAATCATTGGAAAAGTTAAGATGGAGACTACTGGTGTGTGAGGATTAATTCTAATTATATTCAAAAAGATATCAAATGTTTTCAAATTTGAGCTTATTTTGAAGGAATAGGTATAAACTTCAATTTCGAAAACGTTCAAAATAAAATCTTTCCTTTATTCATCTTAAGAACCATCCAAAGTATGCATGCACGACACCACCGGACGTTGCAACATTTGTCTAAAATCGAGGGTTGGTTTGTTTACTTCGTTTTCACTGAAATGTTAAAAATTGTAGCGGAATCCGGAGAAACACCATAAAGATAGTACTTCAATGTATTAGAGGATGATTTAAATTAATTCAATAACATTTTGGTAAGCTGTGAAATTAACCACTGAACCCTTAGGTGCGCGAACACACCGGACGGCTCTACATTTATAGGAGATTATGGTAACATTTTGCTACCCAAGAAATCGGTTAGGGTTGTAGTGTTAAATGCGACTTTCAACACTATTTCAGTAATTAAATATCATGGCTATCAGTTTTTTTGGGGTTTTCTTTTTTGCCACAAGTCACCGACAAACTTTATCACATAATGCTGTATAGAATATACCTCGCCATTAATGGGATTCGAACTCACAACAAGAAATGACTACATACTATATTTCTATACCTCAAGGTTTATTCGACAGGATAAACTGGGAAAAAAACTTTAAATTATGATCGATTGCAAACTCCAAATAAATATAATCTGTTTCTTTTTAATTATATGCAAACATTATCCCAAAGTGTGTATTTACTCTTGACCACATAAAAATACCTTCAATATTCTCCTTACTGTAATTGTATATTTGATAACAATTTATTTATATCTCCAGTTTGGGCGGTTTATGGTGTTTAATGCCACTTTTAACAATAGTTCAGCTATATTGTGGCACACAGTTTTATTGGTGAAGGAAACCGTAGTACCTGGAGAAAACCACCGACCTGTCCCATGTCACTGACAAACTTTATCACATAATGTTGTATTGAGTATACCTCGCTTGAGTGGGATTCGAACTCACAACATTAGTGGTAATAGGCACTGATTGTATAGATAGTTGTAAATACAACTACCATACGATCACAACCAAATCGGTCCTTTCTCTCCAGTTTGGCATTTCATCTGATAGGTGTCACCGTGTGTGGGGTGTTCTATTAGCTTAGATGAATTCTTTGTGCTTTCCACATTTTTAATTGACTAACAAATCAATATACAAGAGAACTTAAGAGACTGACACATTCTGCCGTAGTTATCAGTTATTACAACAGTGAACTGAGAAAGTTCCATGTATCAACAATATTATACTGTATAAGCAAACTTATCAGTTATTACAACAGAGAAAGTTCCATGTATCAACAATATTATACTGTATAAGCAAACTTATCAGTTATTACAACAGAGAAAGTTAATTGTATCAACAATATTATACTGTATAAGCAAAAACCAGAATAACAGTTATTCAAAGTGCAGCATTATCCCCATAGATTTCCTGTCAATTTTAAAATGTGTCCCATGTTACTCTGCTATCCAACAACACATTAAACTTGGATATGTTACAATAGAGGTTCTCAAAAGTCTGCAATACACATCTGATTTATTTAAGGAGTGGGAAAAAAATGAAATATGTCCATAGGATATGGATGTACTGGGTTAAAACTAGGTACACAGGGGAATAACCCCTGAATGGAAAAAGTGGTCAAGTCTGAAATTGAACTCTGCCTTCCTTTTATGGTACCTTGTGTATTAATATCAATTGATTTGCTTAAGGGGAACTGTTATTGAGCAGAAACAAATGCAAAATGGATGGATGTACAGACATACATGGGCAAAACTTAATACCAGTGATAGGGGCATAACCTTCAGATAGTGACAGCCATCTTTGATTTCAGATCAGCAAGAACTTTGGTAGAAGTTTATACAACATCATTTATTTAGCATGTTTAGTGTCATTTATATATATTAAATTAGCTTAATTATGTGGAATGTGAACAGAGTAGCTGTTTTGTGGTGGCAGTAATATAATCTTCATTTAAATTCAACAGAAAAATGACAATTTTGTCAAATGGTTTCTGGGAAGAATCTCTTTGTATATATTTCCAATTAGAGTGTCCTAGATAAATAAAGTTCTGCCACGTCTGGAGTGGCGACCATCTTTTATTTTTGATACATGTAAAAGTAGATAACCATCAAAGGAAAATTCTTCCTCTATCATAATGTAATCTTCCAAATGGTTTCTGAGAAAATTTTCAAATTTCAGCCAATCAGAATGCATTATTGGTCCTAGAATGGAAGGTAAATTTCCAATCTGACCATCACCAACAACTTAATCTTTGTAAACTACCACATACTGAACAGACTTATCAACTTTGGATTCAACTGACACACTGGTTTCAGAGATGAAGATATTTTATTTTTTTTGTCAATAAAAATCTGCCTAATTTGCTTGTTCAGAAAAAAATATAGGTTTCAATTAAGCTACAATCATGAGAGGTAAAGCTACAATTCATCTTAGTGTAAAATGTGGTAGTTTTTCTGTTAACGGCAACCATCTTGGATAGAGGTCAATGCTGTAAACAGGGTTCCCACCCTTTTTTGTCAAAGAAATTCCAGGTCTTTTCAAGGAGTTTTAAATGGTTTTCTTCATTTTTTCAAGGTCAGCTTTAATGTACCCAATGAACTAAGAGACAGTCTGAATCAATCCCTTAACGTTTTTTTTGGCATAGGATTCATAAACTTTTCTCCATAGATGGAGTTCTCTATTCCATCTCGGCAATACTAAGAGTCTGGTTAAATTTGGCAAACTCTCAAGAAGTTGACTAACTTGACTGGGGCTGAGGTAAAAACATCCCTCCAAATCTAAATCAACAAATGTCGTACATTTTGAAATTAAATCGACACACGTGGCCGTTGTTGTTTCTGAAAACTGTTTTTGTTTCGTCAATGTTCTTCTACTTAAACATAACTTCTTCACATTTTTCACAATGATAGACTGTAAAATGTTCACAACATATTCCTTGGTGAGAATGTTTGAGTTGATATTAATGTCTGGGAGAAATTCCTGAACTCCAATTTGTGATAAAAAGAAAGAAGAAACTATTGAAAGTCGTGCCATTTCGTCAGGTTAATAGTTTACATTAATCAAGCTTTTTTAAATGCCGTTACATTAAGCGTTCAGCTGAATCAAATGTGTTAAGAAGTGACTAATAACTAAAAAGATTTGGTACTACAAATGAACCTTGACCGGCGATAAAATTCCAGATTTTTTCACGGATTTTTGTGATTTCTGTGAAATTCAAGGACTTTTCCCGACCGTGAAAAGTATAAACCGAATTCCCGGACTTCTCCCGTTAGCGTGGGAACCCTGTGTAAAACATATCTTTATTTGCTCTGGGTGTGTTTTACTCCAATGACATATTTATAGTATCAGCAGCTATGTTGAATGATTGGCGGGATCATTAGATACAATTATTGAAAGTAGACTCTCAGAGGATGATTCAGGCCAACTTGGGTTGACATTGGTCCAGTGGTTTCAAAGAAGATTTTTGAATTTTTTTCTACAACAGATGCCAAGTAATGTGAGCTAAAAAAAAGAGTAAAATTGTGCCTTAATTACACGTTAACTCCAGCTGTAGGTCAAGGTTTTTTAAGGTGAAATGAAAGATGATCAATATAACAATAATGCGTCTAGTGTCCAAAGAAAAATTTTAAGCCACAAGTGATCACTACAATTGAATACTTACAAACAACACAGAATACAAAGAGAGAAGTAAATTGACTTTTTTTTATATATTTGCTATAGATAGGTTTGAATTCCAGTCTTAGTGTTAACCCACTTGCCCGAAGCCCAGGACAGGTAAAACTGGATTTGGACAAGTGAAAATTATGAAAGAATTTGTTTGAATAAAAATACAAATTTTCAAAATTTGGTTTTCGGCAAGTAGATGAACAAAATTAATGCAAAGACAATTGCAGAGTCTCTTTAAGCCCCATTCATCTGTAATATAACTTGTCATTAACCACTGGATTCAGTAATAAATAATATCAAACTTAATACTAAACCAGTAACTAATTGTTCAATTGTATATTGTTCATGGAATCTATATCGTGTTCAAGCTATCTGAGTTTGACCTACCAAAGTCTAACTGTATGTGTAATTAATTGCTCCAGAAAAAAAATCCAAAATGAAGCACCTTAGGTTGGTTGGCTTATTGTGCTTTAACGCCACTTTCCACAATATTTCAGTTATATCGTGGTGATCAGTTTTATAGGTGGAGGAAACCGGAGCACCAGAAAAAAACCACTGACCCGTCGGAAGTCAGACAAACTTTATCACATATTCTATCTGACCCATCGGAAGTCACAGACAAACTTTATCACATATTTTATCTGACCCATCGGAAGTCACAGACAAACTTTATCACATATCTTATCTGACCCATCGGAAGTCACAAACTTTATCACATATTTTATCTGACCCATCGGAAGTCACAGACAAACTTTATTACATATTTTATCTAGTATGTCTCGTCATGAACAGGGTTCATACTCACAACGTTAGTGGTGATAGGCACTGATTGCATAAATAGTTGTAAATCAAACTACCACATACCATCACAATCATGACCACCCCTTAAGAACTTTATAATTCCTTACAGTTCAATGCTTTTTATAGTGAAAAACTTTTAAAATGTTGACATGTTTTAACGTCTACAAACATCTTAAATCTGTACAAACTTACTCTGCCTCCTAAAAATCGTGCTTCTAGTAATTCTTGTTTTCTTGGATCTAATGATGAGTGAATGTTTACATTTTCCATAATATTTCCAGCTGAAAAACACAAAAGTAATTGATTATCTAAATAAGATATGTCTTAAAATGATAAAAATAAACAAAATACAGCAAAAATATATGGTTAATGTGGTCCAGTCTTCACGAAGTGTGTCATTCCGTCAGTCAAAACAGATAAAATCCTACTGGAACCAGTAAAATATACGGTTAATGTGGTCCAGTCTTCACGAAGTGTGTCATTCCGTCAGTCAAAACAGATAAAATCCTACTGGAACCAGTAAAATATATGGTTAATGTGGTCCAGTCTTCACGAAATGTGTCGGTCCGTCAGTCAACTGATAAAATCCTACTGGAACCAGTAAAATGACAAATATCGCTGGTCCGAAAGTCTGACATTGTTTCAGACTTTTGCATAAATTTGGTTACATCCACTGGAAACTATGGACTATGTGTATACTGACTGACATTACTTGGCTCACAATCACATAAAGACTCCCTGTCTAATTCTACTGTGTACATTTGTACTAAATTGCCATCAAAAGTCATTAAAAAAAAAAAAACGTTTATATATAATATAGTATCAATTTTTATTATGCGGTCCGGTAAATGTTACTGCGGTCCAGTGAAACTAGTTTTTTCCACTGGACCGAATGTTAAATGAATCGTACAACTTCATGGAGACTGATGGTTCCCTTTATCATATAGAAAATTTCATATGAATTGAACCTCTTTCAAGAGGTCCCCTGTCATAAAAGACCATTTTTTTAGTCCCAAAGATGACCTCTTAATACAGGTTTGACTATAATTTTATTAATTAAATCACCTTCAAAACAGTATAATAGATAGCATGTGTACTATAGTCTATGGTACATGTACTCCTAATAAAGAACTCTTATTCCATTTTACAAGAAAACTAACAAGCTTGAGGCTATAACAAACCAGGTGCTAAAGTTACCATTTCTGTGTATATGTACTTCCTAAATGTACATGTAATTAACATAATTAATGTCCTTTCACATGTATTAAATAAAAACGAAAGTACACAACTACAATGTTGAATCTTACAATGTACATGTACATTCATCTCAATAAATATACAGTACCTTTACTGGTATAAATACTTTGTGCCTCAAACAAGAACACTTTATACATTCAATGTGTATCAGGTATTTTGTGCAGTAGGAGCAGACCAACAACTGCATTACCGTTGTACATTAACCAAGGCTGGTTTGTTTGCCCCTAATACTCATTAGTCAAACTCTCAATTGAATTTTCTTTATTACCAATTTGGCACTTCTGACATTTCACTTTCAGCAACACTCTGCATGGAAGATTTAGTGCCAAAATTTAACTGTTTCATTGTCGTTGCAAGATGTAATATGTGTGACTGATTCAATGTTAATATTTACTTATTTTGAATGACTTTTGGTGTTTAATGCCACTTTCAGCAATATTTCAGCTATATCATGGCAACCAGTTTTAGTGGTGGAAGAAGCCGGAGTACCCCGAGAGAACCACCGACCATGGGCAAACAACTGTTAAATTTTATCACTTGCGGCAGCAAGTAGAGTGCACCCTTTTTTGTAATTTACAAAGCCGGGCGCGAACCCACGGCGTATTGGTGATAGGCTTGTACGAGTTGTTAAATCCAACGACCTAACTCATTGAGCCACCCGCACCCTCCTTCATGATTGAGTAATGTGTGTGTTGCTGACAACGAAACATTACCATACAATAAAGAAGAAAATGTTTTAAGGTAGTTTTTCCTCATTTCAATCAAAACAGCCATTTTCTTTTAAATAGCCATATTTGTTGTTTGTAATCATTTATTTAAATCTAATCAATGAAAGATAGTGTTATTTCAATGAAAAATCAAAAGGTCTGTGAGCATATCTAAGTACAACTAATTACGAAACGTGAGATTCTAAAATCAACAGATGATGGCCATGACTACGCGGACCTGAATAAATTTCAACCTCTGATAATTAAACTCCAGTTTGCATGTTCCGTTTATTGTAAATTCTTTATGTAGGTATCAATGTAAGCGTAGAATCAAAACTTCGAGTTTACCCGTAATTTCACATGGATTTTCTTTCATCCAGATCATGTTTCCTTAAAATAGCCACGATTGGCAGGATTTTGTCGTTGGATCTTTCATGTTTCAAAATGAAACGCTCAACTTAGCTACAGGAGATCTCTAACACCACAGTTAGTGCATAGTTATTTTACATTGTCATGATAGCTTACCCATTTCAGACATTCACTAGCAAAATAACCAACCAAGAAATGGGTATAGGGTATATACAGTAAAATGAATATATTGACAAATATCTTGACACATTCACACCGGAACCATTTAATACACAACTCAACTACACAAACAAAAATTTCAGTAATAAATAAATAAGAACTTCCTGTCACAATAATGGAACAAATATTTCAGTGCCAATTATTTGGAGATTATCCCATGTGGTCTGGGGTTTGTGAAAAAAAAAATATGCATTGAAAAATATTTGTGCAAACAAAAATATAAGCAATGTATTAGCACCTGATCAAAATGGACGCCCAACCAAACAATCATATACATTAAAGTTTGTGAAGTGACAAATTGGTTTTTCATTCATTTGTTGTTGATTAGGCCAATACACATCACACTGCAGCTGCCCTTGGCTTGGGAAACAATGAATACACACACAATGCATTGTTACTACGGGTTTCTCATATTCAAAATCATGGTAAAATTAGTTGATCAGTATCGTATGATCTACAAAATTAATTGCCATTACAGCAATTGTCAGTGTGCCCGAGAATATGGTAATCCCTGTTGATGAGGCCATTTTAAGGGGAAAATCACGACTCCATTTTGACCCCGAGATTGTAATAAAATGCCTGGGCATGCACTCGATTTGACGGGGTAGTCATTTAGATGAAACATTGAGTTATCAATTATTTGAAACAAAAAGATATTTGACGCATACCCTCCATAATACTAGACCGAGATGTCGGCCCACTTGCAGAGTTGGATGTCCAAGATGGCGGTCCCCCGCCGATGTTATTGAACATTCCTCGTTTAAAATCAGCTGTTGGCCGAATTGGCCATTATAAAATCGCTTTCTAGTCCTTCAAACCATTGATCTTTCGTCACATTTAAATCAAACTGAGTTATGATGAAGATGAAAGGTCCTAAAGGTTCGGGAAAAGATGCTGCTCTCTCTCTAGAAATCAACTTTGTTGATCACCCTCGTGACGTCACACTGAATTTTAGTCCGCAAAATGTCGCTTAATTTTCAGACTTTAAACTTATATCATTAGTTAGCTTGTCTCTATATTAAGTATTGAGGAAGATTACACTACTCAATATTATTTTAACACCATTTTGTCAACACAGATCACCCAGGTAAACATGCGTATTTTCGGTATTTTTCGTTTCTAATCGGACATAGGTGCCCTAAACCAATCATTCCCGCCTTAAAGTTTGTTTCGTAAAAGTTTGTTTACGTGTTATGGACTGTGCATGTTGTGAAAAAGTTATAAAATTAATAAATATCAAAATTAAGACAATAAATCACATGAAAAGATCAAATAAAAATAAACAAACAAAACAATGATAACATTGCCACATAAATTTAGATCGAGATGATATTGATTTTTTGTATAATATTTTAGTCAATGAAAAAACGCTTTCCAAATATTCATGTTTTATGTACTAAAATTCTAATACAATATTGATTTCCCGTTTCGTTGAAAATTCAATAATTTCATGTATTTTTAAACATTATTTATCATGTGAGATAGTCTGCATCGTTGCTATTTTTATATATTTCGATAAAAATTGTAACTGTTTCCATTTCTGTTGACAATACTATAGTTTTCAGAAATAGATTATACTTATACCGGAAATGCAGTTTAAACTGCATTTCCGATTGCACTGTATTAATTTTTGATATCCAAAAATTTAATCAGTTTATTATAAAGTTTGAATTAAGAGAGTTTGATTATTTTAGGGTAATATTTTTATTCACCGATTTAGGAAGCATAATTTGTTTATATAGCAGGACCAGCAGGATAGGTGCTGATGGAAAAATTCTATTTTATAATCATGTAATGTGTTAATATTAAAACTTGACAAAAATACCAAGGATTTGATACAAATCCTTGAAAATACATACAATTGGTAAACCGATAGATTTAATTATCTGATCAACGTTCTCTTTTTATTATGTTACAAAATTCGGACCTGTTCCAACAATATTATTCCTTTTCCTCCAGCAAAACAGAAACTGAATGCTGACTCGTCAGGTGCCATCCAGCATAGCCACANNAAAAAAAAAAAAAAAAAAAAAAAAAAAACCCATGAACATGACATGTCTTGATTGTTTCTTAATGAGAAAGGCCATTTAGAAACTGAGGCTATTTTAATATACTTAGTAGTACTAACTAGCTACTGTCCGCGGCATTCCATGAGTCTGTTATTTTGTATTGTTTCAGTTTTTGCCATAACCATTTATTGTAAATGTGTTCGTGCAAATAAAATATTGTATTGTATTGTATTGTATTGTATTGTCTTAAACCAAACATTCAATAAATCGATCAAAAGTTTCTTGATATATCTAATCCAACCCCCCTCCCCCCATCAGTTATAGAAGACAAAAAAAAACAATATTTAGAAAAACAAAATCAGACTGCCTGTTTTATCATCATATAATGTGCAGGAAAAAATGGAAATAGACTACAAACCTTGGCCTATAAATGTCATGTTCAACTCGTAGTTTGGTTCCAGGTCAGTTTTCATCTTTGTATTTATGGCGGATTTAAATTTTGTTCTAGTTCTTATATAAAATTACATGTCTATATTTTTCTCGGGTTTAATTATTTGTAGTCGATTGTCTATTCAATGGTTGTTAATTGTTTTTTTTTTTTAATTTTGATCCCAGTAACAGCGGATTAAAAATGACCTAATCTTCAAATGTAGCTCTAGAAGATTACTCAATCTGTTTCCTTCTTTATCGTTCTTATGTAGATTTAACTCCCTTATCTGTGCAAATAACCTACTTGAAATTTAACCTTGACTTTTTGTGAAATATGCATTCAACAAATAATTTATATTCACCCGATAAAAATAAAAACAAGAGGCTCCAGTAATCCACCCTGTGACAGCTCACTTGCATATACAGTTTTTCTCAACTTATTCATTTTTGTAATATTTTTGTAATATTGTTGTTTATGTTCAGCTCGTGTAACACACATATTGTTTCTGAGCGTTCTTTAATAAAATCTTGAAATCTCAATAACTTGGAGAAATTAATTGTTGATGTACAGTCACTCAAAAAAAAACAAACAAACAAACAAACAAACAAACGAACAACAACGACAACAACAACAAAAAACAAAAACTAACGCTAACCTTAACCCTAACCAAACAAAACAAAGCAAACAAAAAAACAAAAACAAAAAAACAAAAGAAAAACAAATCTGCTTTATTTAAATGATGATAACTATACTTGTCCCTACAATATCAAATAAAATTATTTATCATTGTAACATAAATACGCATTTTCCTTCGATGTTTTTATGCACTTAATCAACTTAAAAATAGTGAACTTTTACAAACCATGGTCTAACATGAAGATTTTGATGTTATTCCATGATTTTGACGTCACATGAGAATAATAGTTAAGTTTCTATGGAAGTGGGAGGAGCTTAAGTCATGGTTTAATATAAAGATCTACATGTTATTCCATGGTTAACGCGGACCTCTCCGAAAGCACACAATATTGATTTCTGTTACAAACCATATATACCATGGATCTTACTCATGAACTTATTGAAACCAACCCATCCTTCTGATTCGTTGGTTTAAATACGTTAATTCGTAAGATCGATGGTATATATAATACTTAAAACTTGTATTTCAGTTCTGGGCTACTTATATAGAAGTCTATATCACTTGATTATACCGACCATTTTTAATTTGCATTCCATAAACCCCTGAAAATACATGTTTGAAACATATATGTTAGATGGAAAAAAAACTAACTTTTCATAAATGATGCATTTTAATTTTCAGCTAATTTACTTTATAAAATCTAAAGGAGACTGTTGAAAAACTATCACATCTAGTCTTGTTCTAAGTTGTTTTAAAGAAGACGATCTTAAATTGATTTGTGGTCAAATTGAGCACAATTTGCATATTCCACAAAAATATCAAAGTTACAAAATACTGAATCTGAACTACATGTTAAAATTTTAATTTTAATTTCAACTTATATTATCATTATTCTTGTGAAAAAATGTTGCAATATAGACTAATTTAATCACAGCTTGAAGTCATCGCTACAAAAATTCGAACCCACAACTAAACAGAAAGTTAAATTAGAGGCTCAATGGGCTGAACCTGATTTACCAATCAGAAACAAGAATTGCCTGTGGCGGCCATGTTTGCTAACGGATCGGGACGAAATGAGCAATCTATAAAAAGAATCTTCCAAACATGCTTCCTATCAAGTTTCGATTCATTTGCCCGAGCAGTTTCAGAGGAGAAGATATTTTAGAAATCGACCAATCAGAAACAAGAATTGCCTGCGGCGGCCATGTTTGCTAACTGATCGGGACGAAATGAGCAATCTTGATAGAGGATTTTTCCATAGATACTTCCTACAAAGTATCGGTTCATTTAGCCAAGTGGTTTCAGAGGAGAATATTTTTTTTATAAATCAGCCAATCAGAAACAAGAATTGCCGAATCAGGATGACATGAGCAATCTGTATAGAGGACCTTCCATACATATTTCATGCCAAGTTTCGGTTCATTTAGCCAAGCGGTTCCAGAGGAGAAGATTTTTTAGGAATTAACCAAGCAGAAACAAGAATTGCCTGTGGTGGCAATGTTTGTTAACCGATAGGGACGAAATGAGCAATCTCTATAGAGGATTTTCCATAGATGCTTCCTACCATGTATCGGTTCATTTAGCCAAGCGGTTTCAAAGGAGAAGATTGTTTTGGAAATCGTCCTATCAGAAACAAGAATTACCTGTGGTGGCCATATTTGTTAACGGATCGGGACGAAATGAGCAATCATTATATAGAGAACCTTCAATAGATGCCTCCTACTAAGTTTCGATTCATTTGGCCAAGTGGTTTCAGAGGAGAAGATTAAAATGTGAAAAGAAAGTTAACGGGTGACGGACGACGGACGCCGAGTGATGACAAAAGCTCACGTTGCCTTTGGTAAGGTGAGCTACAAAAGTGCAGTAATTCCGTGCCACGAGCGCCCGTGGTTATGAAGCATAGAAAACAGGGGGGAAAAGAGGGGGGGTGAATGTACGTCATAATTGGAAGCCGTTCTTGTGCCGCTTGAAGGTAAGTATTTACGTATAACATTAGTTATTGTAAGGTTAACATGAAATGTGATAGTGCGTCAAATGCCCATAAGGCCGTCCTAAGTTAATTCTACGTTTAACATCAAGGTAGGGTACCAAAACATAGGAGGGAGGGAGGAAAACAAAAAACAAACAAAAAAATAAAACCACCTAAGAATACTTTCAGTATTTTTTTTTAGTGCTCAATTGATAGCCTGAAGATGTGCAAAGCACAGTGTTTAGCATCAATAAAGATGATTTAGAACTGTAATTAATAGTTTTATTAATTAAACATGAGAAATTAACAGTCCATGGCAAATTTTCAAAACCTACGCGCGCGGGTGATGTTAAACGTAGAATTTTTTTTAGGATGGCCTAAATGTCCGCTAAACGACGGTGTTCCCATCGTTTAAAAACTTGTCAAACTCTCAAACACTTCGACAATGTTACTTTCACATGTTGCGAAAACTTTGTCTAACTATGGCATTGTTCATGTGCTTTGGACACATGGAGGACTTATTCTTCCCTTTATTTAATATAAATAGACAGACAAACAAATATTGATTGAGTGATATATTTATTCTCTCATACTTTAAGTATGTATACTGTATATGTATAATATGTGTGGAATGTGTTATAGTCCTATTTGCACCAGCCCTTGGTTTCCTCTGCATTTGTACAGTTACCTTAGGACACGGGGATGACTTGACCACTACACTACATGTATGGCCAACAATGTCATAGTCGACGGCACTTAATTATTATAAGTATAATAGGCCATGGGCTGAGATAGANGGTTTGGTATGTAAGTGTATCTAATGAATATCTAGGTCAAGTTCGATAGCGATCGTTTTTCGACAAATCTTACCAGAGTTACATCCCTTTTTATACTTCGTCCGTGTGTCCCGAATTGGTTTCCAGATGATAACTTGTGAATAAAAAGTCAGATTGACGCTAGGTGTGGCATATAAGTGTATCTTATGATTATCTAGGTTAAGTTCGATAATGACAATTTTTCAACAATTTTTACTAGAGTTATGCCCCTTTTTATACCTAAAAATTGCCAAATATTTGGTTTCCAGATGATAACTTGGGAACAAATAGTCAGATTGAAACTAGATTTGGTATGTAAGTGTATCTCATGAATAACTAGGTCAAGTTTGATAGCGATCATTTTTCGACAAATCTTACCAGAGTTACATCCCTTTTTATTCTTCAAAATTGCTAATTTTTTTGGTTTCCAAATTATAACTTGTGAACAAAAAGTCCGATTGAAACTAGGTTTGGTATGTAAATGTAACTCATGAATATCTAGGTCAAGTTCGATAATGATGATTTTTCGACAAATCTAACCAGAGTTACTCCCTTTTTTTTTTCTTTTTTTTTTCAAAATGGTCTTTGGGTGGTCCCCTTTCAGAATTATTTACGTCAGGTGAGTGATACAAGCTCACCTGAAACTCTAGTTTACAGCAGTTTCAAAATTTAATCTTACCATATAACCTTGGCGTCGGGGGACCAGTGGCCAACGGCCTTTTATTTATTTTTGCAATGTCGATGCTAGTCCATTGTTTTTAAAAGACAGCTGGGCGTTCTCCATATGAGATTTTTGTGTTTCGATATTTTGTTGGACCGTTGTCTCATTGAAATTTATTCCACGTCTTATTATTTTCCAAAATGTATTTAATCGTCGGAAGTGTCGCACGACCGTAGCTGGTGAATTATAAATGACCCCTTAACGTTAAAAACGTCAAGCAGCTACGAAACCTCGCTTTCACCATTAGGTCATGGGCTGATATAGACTACCCCCCCACCTTCGAACCTCACTAATTTTTTTAGGTCCTTTGTTATGTCCTTTTGAAGAAAAAACATGTTAACATTGAATATTTTGGGATGAACTTACATTTTTTAGCCCTTTTTAACATCCTTTCGACAATTTTGCCGGATTTTCAGATTTTTCATTCTTCNGGGGGGGGGGTGCACGGGGGGTTATGCTAGCCCACGGACTATAAGTATTTAGTATATTTTATGGGCAGTTTTGTTCATTGTAACGTATAATATTTATAATTCTTATTGTTATTGTTTATAAATCACTGTAATGACTTTGCCCCTTGTGGGTCCTCTATTGGACAATAAAATTATTATTCTTATTATATACATGTAATATCTAAACTGATCCTGTCACATTTTAGCCAGTTGATAACTGGTTTCATATTTGTTTTAGGAGGTTAAATTGATAATATGTCTCAAGAAAATACCAATTGTACCATTATTATGTAAATTCAGATAAAATTTGAACGAAATAGCGCAGAAATTTGTCAAATAGAGTCACTATCATGTAGCTTAGAGTTTAATTTTTAGCACGTTCTGACTAAGAAAGGTTTGAAGATATCAAAGGTATAACCAGAAGCCGTCAAACAAAGAACTGTCAACAGAAAAGGCACAATCATCAAATAATCAGAAGCCGTCAAACAAAGAAATGTCAACAGAAAAGGCACAATCATCAAATAATCAGAAGCCGTCAAACAAAGAACTGTCAACAGAAAAGGCACAATCATCAAATAATCAGAAGCCGTCAAACAAAGAACTGTCAACAGAAAAGGTACAATCATCAAATAACCAGAAGCTGTCAAACAAAGAACTGTCAACAGAAAAGGCACAATCATCAAATAATCAGAAGCCGTCAAATAAAGAACTGTCAACAGAAAAGGCACAATCATCAAATAATCAGAAGCCGTCAAACAAAGAACTGTCAACAGAAAAGGCACAATCATCAAATAATCAGAAGC
>MJUT01003489.1:100566-112389 GCA_002080005.1 Gigantidas platifrons
AAAATTCATAAATCAATAAACAGACAAAATCAGTCAACAACCGGGAAACTGGAAAACCGCAATGGTCCCGACTTGGTACAGGCATTTATAAAGAAATGGTGGATTGAATCAGATTTTACGGCGCCAACCTCTCGCTTCCATTACGGTTCAAAGGTTCCCGTTGTCACTAAAACAGCATTTACAACAATACTGGAAAAAACAGGCAAAAATCAAATGATTTCGTCTTGTATGCTGGGAGAAGATTATTAGTTTCAGTGAATCAAATGATTTTGTCTTGTATGCTGGGAGAAGATTATTAGTTTCAGTGAATCAAATGATTTTGTCTTGTATGCTGGGAGATCATTATAGTTTCAGTGAATCCAATGATTTTGTCTTGTATCTTGGGAGAAGATTATTAGTTTCAGTGAATCAAATGATTTTGTCTTGTATGCTGGGAGATTATTAGTTTCAGTGAATCAAATGATTTTGTCTTGTATGCTGGGAGATCATTATAGTTTCAGTGAATCCAATGATTTTGTCTTGTATGCTGGGAGATCATTATAGTTTCAGTGAATCCAATGATTTTGTCTTGTATCTTGGGAGAAGATTATTAGTTTCAGTGAATCCAATGATTTTGTCTTGTATGTTGGGAGAAGATCATTATAGTTTCAATAAATCAGAAGCAAGAACTGTTCAGGTCAGTATGTAGACAAAAAAGATTTTGTGTAGAGGACTTATTAAAAAAAAATCATTAAAAGAAACATTTGGTTTCAATGCCTAGTAGTTTCAGAGGAGATGATCAAAATATGAAAAGTTTAGTGGCAAATGGAAGCCAAGAATTCTCACACGGCTCTCTTGGGTCAGGAAAGTTGATCAATTGTTCAGTGCTATTATGGTGAGAACAAGAAATTTTTTTGATGAGATGATGACATGCTTGTTTTTGTACTAGATCAACACCCTGTATGTCCGTAAGACAGTCGTGGACTTAATGTAGTTGGATTTACAACTACCTGTGCAATCAGTGCCTATCATAACTAAAGTTGCGAGTTCTAATTCTGTTCATGGCGAGGTGTACTCAATACAACATTATGTGACAGGTCTGTGTATTTCTCTGGATACTGCGGTTACCTCAACTAATACAACTGACCACCACGATATAACTGAAATATTGTTGAAAGTGGATAAATACCACAAACCAACAAAATTAAAGGGGCAGTCCTGGTCGAATGGTAATTCAGATGTGGTGTACGTGATACAACTGAAATATTGTTGAAAAGTGGCATTAAACAACATAACCCTAACGCAAAACGAAAATCTTTGACCAATTACAAATACCGTTGACAACCCATGATCTGCCACACTACATGCCAGCATCTTGACATAACACCACAATAATTTGTCTTTGTTAAACTAAAACAGAATTATGACAAAATTTGAGTTTATATTCATGTACCGGTAATTAACAAATTTCAGTTCAGAATAATTTTGCATGTTGTAGAAAAGTTTGAAGATCCCAAAGAGGTAATGAAACACTACAAAACACTATGCAGAAAAATAAAGATTGAGCAACCAGAGGCCCCAGACACATTAAAAACAGGAAAACATTTGGCATTCTATAAATTCAAGACAGTTTCATCAACCAACTTGTACCACTTATTGTCTGGTACAGACTTCTATTGTGTAAATACTTTTTTTTTATGAAATCTAAGAAATTTTTGAAATGGTGCCTATTTTGTAAGTTAATTTTCTCCACAATGTCTATGGTACAAACTATGTAGCCTTTTATATTGTTTTTTTATTATTATATATATCGACCTTGAAGATTTTTGACGTCATATTTCCAGGAACATCTTCAGACTATTAGAAATAATACAGGAACAAAAGACATCTGTCAAATATTACCAAGTACCAGTAAACAACAACAAACTAACATATTACAAAGGCAAATATCTTATATTTTACTGCAGGTATATCTGGAACAGAAATGACAACCCAAAGAGTGAATAGCCAATTATTAAGCAGAACAGTAAAAGTGTGACTTTCGGAGCAGCAGAAACCAAATCTGTAAATTCTGAGGGGTTAAAGTCCAGCTATTGTATTGTGTATATTGTTTTACATTAGCATCAGTCGGATTCTTTACCATCATTTAGGAGGCATAATGAATCTGACAGAATGTCGGAGCGTTATTTATTGGTCTTTTGATTCCCCTCTTACTCACAGAAGCAATAGTTCTGGATTATTGCTGATGATGTCGAACAAAATTCACAATACAGTGGCTAGACCAATAGCTACCCTGCATAATTTATTGATTAGTTACCATTATGTTAATTTATCTTCTGTAGATAAACAATTGCTGGTTATATGAGTGATTAGCAGGTCACAGGAAATCAGTCACAAATATAGGACATGCAAGTCTGTAGGCATGTCTGCTGGACTTTATACATTATACTGGTTCCCAGCCTAAGTGCTGTGGCATGTCTGCTGGACTTTATACATTATACTGGTTCCCTGCCTAAGTGTTTTCTCCTTAACGTTACATCCTTAACAGAGAAGCAACAAATACCAGTTTTATAGTCTTTGATGCAGTTGGACCTACATATATTAAACAGTGTTATGTCAAAAATAAGTCACTTATCATGCTTATGAACAACACTGGGAAGTTTATGGATAGCATTAAAAGAACTCGAGCATTATATTAAAATTTATCTCTTTAATCATCTGATACATAAACATTTATACACTCACACACACGCATGTATTTATATATGAAATAAATGCCCTGCATTCACACCGTAATGAAAAGATGAACAAATTACGATGAAAATACAACTACCAGGGATATGATTGTGATCTCTGAACATGTACAAAAAAGTGATATTGTTCTTGACTTACAAATCTTATGCTTTACATCACAACCAATCTTACATCTATTATGTGCATGTCTTTTTGACTATTTATTCAGTTATCTTTGCCATATTCCTTGTACAAGTTCAGACATCACAAACATAAAACAAAAATCATCCACAAAATTATCACATGTTTGTTCTGGTCTTCTTTTGATTTTTTTTCCTATTGTAAATTGTCTGTTCCTGACAGAGTCTGTGATGGTAAAATTGTTCAAATATTTTCTGTTTACTACACAACCACTGACGTTATGACTCAAACTTTCCTATGATGTCATTCTCCCGGAACAAAAAGTAGTCCTGAAAAATATATATTAGAAAGTTAAAAACATACATTGCTCATCTTTCTTAATATTTTATGCTTCCATATTAATCTGACTAAAATCATATGTCAAAAATGTGGTTAGGGTTATGGTGTTTAATGCCAATTACAACAATATCTTAGTAATCAACATAATCATGGCAGTCTGTTTTATTGATGGAGGAAACTGGAGTACCCAGAGAAAACCACTGACCAGTCGCAAGTCCAGACCTGATTTTACAAAGCCAACAAAAAAGAGGAAATCTGCAAGCTGAAGTATTGAATATACTATAAAAAAGGAATTGTAACAGTAAAAACTGTAAAATCCGAAATAAGAAAAAAGCGGAACAAAATCAGGTCTGCAAGTCACTGGCAAATTTTATCATATAATGTTGTATCGTGTCAAAAATAGTACACCCCAGTAACATCTGATACTAACAGTAAGGTTAGGACTAAATTTTTCCCATGATCTCATTTTCCAGGGACAAAAAGGATAATAGACACCAACTGATAGCAAAAGCTCACAAGATGTTGCACGCTACGTCGTGCTAAGAAGAATACCCCCCCCTCCCCCCACTCGTTCATTTGTAAGTCACACGGTAAACAGGAAGTAGATGTGCGGTAAACATGGAAAGGGGAGACACAGTACAAGTCACCATGCCAAAGCCATATATCAAATTATTTCTTCCAGTAGAAGCTGAGATAACTGTTACGAAAGTTTTCATTACGGCAAACATGAAAAATTCTAAGTTGCACTGTAAACAGGAAGTAGATGTGCGGTAAACCTGAAAAGGGGAGACACGGTACAAGTCACCATGCCAAAGCCATATATCAAATATAAAATAATTTCTTCCAGTAGAAGCTGAGATAACTGTTACGAAAGTTTTCATTACGGCAAACATGAAAAAGCCATATATCAAATATAAAATCATTTCTTCCGGTAGAAGTGATTGCAATATAGCCCCCTCTGAGAAATTGAGGGAAATAAAAATTCAGATATTATTTTTACCATTAATATATATACAATACTTGTGCACTGTCAAGCATATAGGTAATATGTGTACGAGGCTTAGAAACGGGGAAAAAGGTGAGGCTTTGCCGAGCCTTTTCCCACGTTTCGTGCTGAATACACATATTTACCTATATGCTTCGACAGTGCACATGTATTGTATTTATCCTGCAATTTTAAATCGTAAATAAACGTCTACTGGACGATGATAAAAGTATTTGAAATAATTTTTTTCATTAAAACCCTTTAAAAATTCGAAATGGGTGACGTAAAAATACCACGAACCTCTGTTTATTTGGACGTCACAGATATATTTCTTTGGAAACATATTGTCAATGTTCTATTTATAACTGACCAATATAAAAAAAAAATATTGGGCAGGCTATATTGGTCGGTAAATGCTGTCATTGAAGGATAAACAAACAAAAAGTCTGTAAAATAAAACAATATATCCAAGTTTTAATTGCAGGGGATAATAAAAAGCTTCTAGCTTGAGAACTGTAAGTGGAGTTAGGTGCACAAAACATGTATCTTATATGGGGACAGATGAAAGAATATGTCCCCATGCAGCCGACTTTAGTCACTGTGGCATACAAATTTGAAAAAAAAATGATTTGAAAATAAAAATACAAAGAACAAACCTGGTCCTCAATTACAACTTTTGTACCACCATATTCAGGTAACAAAACCTTATCTCCAACTTTCACTGACATAGGTGTAATTTGGCCTGCCTGAAAAAACATTAAAAAAAAAGATATATATATTTAAGAAAGAATTACTACTGTGAATTAATTTTTATTCGTGGTATACCAATTTTCGTGGGTGCCAGCAAACCACGAATTTAAATGTTCGACGAAAAATGACCATTTGATTTCCGTAAGCAAGGTTTTGACAACACAAACGTTTGTAGCCATGTAGGTAATTCAACATTGTTACATGATGTAATTGATAAACATGTAAACTCTTGGAATAAATTGTTTATTGTTGTGACATTTATGAAAACATTTTGCAGTAATAACTTCCGGTATTTTTGTATTGTTTAATGAAGTGTTGATACAAATAAATACATAACATTTTTGGTAAAATTTCAATCGATAATACTAAGATTATTGCCGCCTTTTATAATTGCTGTGTAAACATTTTGATTGACAATCATAAAGTTTATTGGTGATAATAATCGGATTAACGGTCGGTATCATATACGCCTGGAAGGAATTTTAATTTGTTGACACGTGATGTTTAACTGCTGTGACATAAAATTTCACACCTTTTTCCTTTAGGCCTACCGTTTAATGCAACTTTTTTATATGTATCATTTATGGCATGTCATGTTCCCATAGAGTACAAAGAATTATAATTTAAGTTTTGACTCCTAGTGAGAAGCTTAGCAAAAAAAATAAAATTTTTGTGAAATATTAATTAATTATCAAAATTGTAACAAGCTGATAATGTACAACAATGATCCATATTTGTTTGGCGTACTTGTAAATTTACTTAAAATGAACACTTTACCGTAGAATCGTGACACGCAAAATATACAAATTTGAAGTGAAAATCCACGAATTTAAGTATTTAAAAGCCCTTTTTTTTTTCTCTCTCTCTCTCTCTCTCTCTCTCTCTCTAATTTTTGTAATTGGCAATCCACGAATTTAACTATCCGACGAAATGCCTTTTTTTCCCAATCCACAAAAATTGGTACCAACGAAATTAAATGAATTCACAGTATTATTTTCTTTCAAATTTTGTTGTTGGGGTTTTTGTTTTCCTTGGTTTCTAAGAAATGTTGTGTGTGTAAGAAAAAACAGTCTATGTTAGCAAGTGAATTAGTTGTGGAACTAAACAGTCGTATTTATTACTGTCAAGAGCTACGGTTACACAAACGAGTGACAATAAGTTACAAAAATCTGATAAAACATTAAAAAAAATTATAATATTTTGATCCATAACCACAGGGACTAGGTGCGTCCGAAAATAAAAAAAAAACCTATATAAATAGCATTTGTACAACCTCTGATTTTGACGCCATTTTGTTTTGGTTCGTGTAGGGTACCTCAGCAGTTCGGAGGCCTACACTAACAATTGGGGTCTATTTGGAAAGGAAAATTACTTGGCTTTCGACTGGTAAAAACATTTTTTTGTAAATATTAAGGCGTTCTGAAATTATATTAAGGCGTTCTGAAATTACGATCAACTTAACACGACCACTTAAAAAAATGCAAGCAAGTGAGTTCCTCCCCTTGTTGTATTATATAGTTGGTTTTTTTTCCGGACGCACCTAGCCCCTGTGTCCATAACCATGTGTACTGCTAGATCTTTATTAAGATCAGAAACAACCATTTAGAATGAAACTGTAGAAGATAATATTAGTCGCCCTACAAACTTGTATCTTTCTGAGCAAATGTTTTGCTATATCATGGCGAGCATTAGTTACATTCAATGAAATGATATCTGCTTTGTACTAGACCAACACGCTTACTTGGATTTTTATCATAGTTTTAGCACTGCACATTGACACAACAGTCTGTAAATAGATGTCACTTTACTTTGACACTTTATCCCAAATACTAATTTTATAGTCTATGGTTTGACCAGACCAGGGCATGTACTCATGATCAGAAACAAGCACACCAACCATTACACCACCGTTGCGGTTCACAAGTCTTTAGAAAACGAAATTTAATAATATACAATTATTGACTTTGATATAGGTTGCTACAGGGATTTATCAACCTGAAAAAAGTTATATTCACTGAGCCGAAGGCGAGGTGAATATTGCTTTTTGAGGGTTGATAAATCCCAGTAGCAACCTGTTCCAAAGTCAATGATCGTTTTATTATATGATTATACATGGGAAAAAACGTCTCCAGCATATTTTTAGCTTTTAAATATGTCCGGAATATTTTGACAGCTACATTTGTTGCTCCACACGTGTTTTTGGAATCTTTTTTTTTCAAGATTCTTCTGAATTCAGCCTCGTCCACTGTGGCAAACCGTGCAGACGACAATTCATTGTCCATTTAATATATTTTTTTTATGTACAGACGTCAAGGCATTCTCTGATAGAGAATGACGTCAAGGAATCCCGGATGAAAGACGCCCCCTGATTAGCCAATGTTGCCGAGAGACGTAAAATTTGATTGGAACGTGGAATTCTGGAATCTATATTTCTATTTTTAGCCCAAATTGGGGTGACATTACAGTCCACTACCTATGAGCT
Source organism: Gigantidas platifrons (assembly GCA_002080005.1). Lineage (NCBI taxonomy): Eukaryota > Metazoa > Mollusca > Bivalvia > Mytilida > Modiolidae > Gigantidas > Gigantidas platifrons. Next base: position 107,976 of record MJUT01003489.1, read on the forward strand.
AATTTTAGCTCATTTGAGGTTGACATCGCACGTACGCATTACTTTTCAAGTTGATTTCAGCCAATTAGAAACTAGACAAAGTTCAATCATATAATAATCTGTATTATAAAACCCATTTACATGATCAAACTTTTCCATCAAAAACTTGGTCAAAGACAAAGTCCTTTGATCACGTAAACCTGCATCTAAAACTTTATCAAAGAACTTTGATGCACTTTGACAGAATAGAAACTTATCCTATTTTTCTAAAAACTTTGATGGGAATTGACCATTCAAAACATCTTTTCAGAATCAAGATATATTGTTTATCTTTGAATTTACTGCCATAAGGTAACTTGGGATAGAAACTTTGATCGTGTAAACAGGATAACTTTGACGTTTTCTTTGAGCCAATTTTCCTTAAAAAATTTTGACCAAGCTTTTGATGGAAAACTTTAATCATGTAAACAGGCCTTTATAGGCTCGCAGGAGCCTGTAACCGCTCACCTGGATTTTAATTTAACTTCTAAAGTTTATAGAAAATAGGAGTGCTACAATTAATTTTGAAAGCTCTGACACCAACCAATGATCATTTCAGATCATATCCTTCAGCAGAAAAAAAAAACCGAAAAATATGTTGAACTATTCAATGCCATGTAGCTGCAGTTAAAATCTGAGCTCATTTTGACTTATATAAATAATAAAGCAGCAAAGGCAAAAATCAGGAACGGGCTGGGGCGAGGAATAAATTCGTCAAGATTAAGAACTGATGTAGACAGTTAGTGGCAATGCTACCTCTGTTCTTCCACCACTTCCAACAGCTCTAACTGTGGCCTGTTGAATTTTGCCCTGTGCTTTTTCTGGAATCATGATGCCACTTTTTGTCTTGATCTCTGCAGCAAATCTTTCCACCAAAACTCTATCAAACATTGGGATGAATTTCTTAAATGCTTGTGCCTGCAATTATAAATTTGAAATGTGAATTTGCTATTAGATACCAAAGTTAGTACTTTCAGTGATTCAGCCAGCATTTTGAGAAAATTGATTGAACTAGCTTGTGAATACATGGAACCATAGAATCCGCTGTGCCATAGAATTTGACTATATGTCATAAATGGGATTGCAGCAAAACATTTAACAAAATCTTGCCAAACAATTTTTTTTTTTTTTTTTTATAAACTTAAAATAAATTTATATTACTCAAAAGACCTGTTGAAGTCGGGAATAACATAATATTATAAAAGAATGAAATCAGCAGCTCTATTGTAAAATAAAAATTTGCAGCTACCCCCACACTCCTGAAGGATCAATTGATATATCTTTATTTCCAATTAAGGAGCCCGTTCGGGCAGAACAGTTAACAATGAATTTAATACAATGATTATGGATTGATTACATCGATTGGAAGATGACAACATTTTATGAAACAAACAAATAAAAATTTAATCATACCATTGACATAGTAATAGTTGCATTTGATTGAATGTATGCTGTATAACAAACACAGTGACCCAGCAGTTGTAAAATAATAATGGTCGAACTTCAAAGAGGATTTATATAAAAATATATATACACCATACATATAAGTTTACACTTGAATTCTTATCATTAAACAGTTTTATGTATCATTTATTTATTAATTTATTATTATTATTTTCTTAATTTGTATACATATAATTTAATAGGTAAATACTTATAGGTATATATGCAAAATATATTATACCACTCTATTGGATGTAATAATACAATGTGAACTTGGAAGAGAGCCCGGAGGTCAAACCTCACTCCCAGATAACAATTTAGTTCTAGTTTCTGTTAATGACATCAACAGTTTTATGACTACAGTCGACTCTTGTTATCTCGAACTCGGTTGAGTCGAATTTTTATCGAAGTCCCGAACTTCGTTGTGTATAAATATATATAATTTGACTCCTGTTGAGTCGAATTCGGATGAGTCGAAATTTCGGTTGTGTCGAATAAAAGTTTTGGTCCCGAGATGTAGAAAGCCATATTATTTACATTTGTTAAGTCGAATTTACCTGTCAAAACATGTGTATTAGCTTGGGATTAAAATCGGATCACAGGTGAAACATCCGATCATTGACTGACATTTTTACCTTAGGCTATTTCACATGTTTATTTCATAATCTGTCAAATTAATTAGTGATAATATTTGAATTGGCTTGGTATTATGACACATGTTAAAAGTGTACAATTAAAAATTATCGATTTATAATAAGTGCGCTTGGGTCGGCATACATCAATGATTATTAAAAAAACACAACGGTCGAACGGAAGCGTTTTATCTATTGAATTACTTGTCGGAAATTAATTTACATTAAAGGAGATGTATAATTTCTCAATTTTGAGAAAATTTTACTCTTAATTAACAGTTGTAATAAAAGGGGAAATTTTTTTCACTTCCAACATGTCTTTCAGAATGTCTTCTGATAATACTGTTGCACGTGTGTCTGGCTATTCAAAATTTCGCTCGAGTTGTCTCCCTTTCGTCGTTAAAAAAAACTACACTTCCGGTATTTCTCATAGCTCCTCTTGAGTCGAACTACGGTTGACTCAAATTTTTTCCATGGTCCCATCGAATTCGAGATAACGAGAGTCGACTGTATATTAATAATAATTGTATTTTCATTTGAAAGTAACCAAATAAATTTAGATTTGTTATCCAATGATGCAAAATTTGTGCAAATATCTGAGATTTGCTGCATAGCTTCAGTTCTAAGATATATCCTCTTTTTTAAGCAATACGTTTTATTAGGGAGGTCGCCGATACGTTTATCAAAACGTCATCGATTTTCTTGTGACGGTAAAAAATTCAGTTTTTACCGATTTTCTGAAGGCTATAAAATACTGAAAATTCCATTATTTTAACAGGAAAAACATGTCCTGTATAAATTTAGACCTTCATCTTTCTAATTTTACGATTGTGAAGTAAATTGGACATCGATAAGTGTTATTTTTAAGTGTTTGAAGTGGAGTCATTTTGCATAAAATGGCCGCCGGAAAAACTATGTGTCAAAATCCAACCCGATTTCAAAATTAAATCAGCAAGCTGTTACTCGGTCGATTTCCTTCATATATGGCTTAAAATTTGGGAAATATAGTCAACTATTCAAAGCCGATTGCGATTCTGTTTGCTTTCGATAAGAAAAACTTGATATTTTAAAAAAGACGTAAAAAAAGGGGGGTTTCATCCTTCTGGAAGTCCATCACAAGTGATTATCAATAATTTGAAGCTCCCTCTTCCCATCTGTAACCTTGGTTTTAGCCAAACAATAATAGCGGCTTGCGGATTTCATTGGATAAATTGGTCGCATGGGCGTGTTTTTTTTGCAGAAATTACGCGGGACGGATTATTCCCCTTGACCGGCAGATATTATCTGTCCGCCATTGATTGCACAAACTCTCAATCTTAACACTTCAAAAAATGTCTTTTTCGGCTGCTTTACTTCAGGAATTGTGTGATGACTCAACTAACAACGTTGGACACCAGCCAAGGAGGCCCATTACCTACCGTGAGTACCAAAACAACTTCTTAAAACAAGCTATAAGCCCATTCTTTCTGAAAGCCAGAAAGGTCATATGTCATGGGTCATATCCTGACCATAATTCCCGTTTTCCTATTTTCAAACCTCTGCAAGTGATAATTTGCTATGAATTTGCCATAAAATAGTTACGAAAAAATATTCTCTGTCATAACTGTTCTTAAATACGTTTTTACGAACTTTAATTTACTTGGACCCCTCACGTCGAATTTACAGCCGATCGGAACACCCCGGGTGTTGCCAATAGCACTCTCTAGACTTTACCCTTCCTTTCAGCAAAAGTTGAGAGAATATGAACAAATGGGATTTTATGGTCACTGATTTTGAGCTGAAACATATTTTATTTTTTTATATTAAATGATGAGAAAAGTCAAAGAGGAGTTATCGCAGATTAGAATTTGATATGTAAAACATGTTATGTTAGATTTTCTGTTCACAAATCACATTTAATGTTAGGAGATCTTGATTGATCAATTTTAAATAATTTTTATGTCAATTTTTTGTAATAATCTGTTGAAAACTTGTTGATATTGATATTACCTTGCATATGAGATCCATACCAATTCGCTGTTTAACAATTTAAAACGGAATACATCCAGGGACAATAGGTTTTGTGTTAAATAATATTTAATTTCAAACCTTTGTTTTACTGTTTATTTTGTTCTCAGTTTTTCTTTCATCACCATTTACGATGTAAATAAAGACTAAAAGGAAAGTCTATGTTTTATTGCATTCAAACTTGCATATGACAGAGTTCTTGAAATTTTTTTGGTTGTGTCAGACATTCGGACTGACAACCTTCAAGATTGTGTCAGTCCGAACAAACTTTTGTCAGTCCGAACATTTATAAATAAAATATTATATTAACTTGT
>MJUT01003489.1:178804-196528 GCA_002080005.1 Gigantidas platifrons
ATATGAAATTCAAAATGGCGGCTACGGCAGGACTTGGCTTAACATCGGACCCTATGGGAAAAATGTTTCAAAACGCTTCTCTGAAACCACTTGGACAATTGAAACCAAATTGCCCAGGAATGATCATAGGAAGGTCCTCTACAAAGTTTCTGTTTTTATGGCGATCGGAAATCCAAGATGGCTGCCACTGCAGGACATAAATTAACATTGGACCCTATGGGAAAATGTTCAAATGCCTTCTCAGAAACTACAAATCAGACTGAATCCAAACTAGACAGGAATGTTCATTGGATGGTCCTCTACAAAGTTTAGTTTTTTTGTTCCGATATAAAATGGAAGATGGCGGCTACAGCAGGACTTAGCTTAACATTGGACCCTATGGGAAAAGTGTCTCAAAACACTTCCTCTCTGAAACCACCAGGACAATTTAAACCAATCTGCCCAAGAATGATCGTTGGAAGGTCCTCTACACAATTTATAGGTTTTCATGCCGATCGGAAATCCAAGATGGCCACCACTGCAGGAAATAGATTCACATTGGACCCTATGGGAAAATGTTCAAATTCCTTCTCAGAAACTACAAATATGATTAAAGCCAAACTGTACATGAATGTTCATTGGATGGTCCTCTACAAACTTTAGTTTTTTGTTCCGATATGAAATTCAAAATGGCGGCTACGGCAGGACTTAGTTTAAAATTGGACCCTATATGGAATTTTTTTTTCAAAACGCTTCTTCTCTTAAACCACTTGGACAATTGAAACCAAACTGCCCAGACATAATCATTTGAATTTTTTTTATGCCGATCCGAAATCCAAGATGGCTGCCACCACAGGTCATAGTATTAACACAGGGCCATATGGGAAAATACAGAAATATTTTCTTCTCTGAATTTATTGCACTGATTGATCCTAAACTGTGCATCAATCATTGGAAGGTCCTTTACAAACTGTTTTTTATGTTGATCGGAATTCCAAGATGACTACCACTGCAGGACATAGTTTTTACATAGGACCAATTGGTTCTTTTTATAACCAGGTGAACGATACAGGCTCTTGAGAGCCTCTGGTTCTCTTTATTTATCGTCCATTAACTTTTCACATTTTGGTCACTTTGCCCTACATCCAAGATGGCTGCCATGGTTTCTGATTGGTTGAAGTCTTTGAAAATCATTCTATAGAACCACTGGATAGGATGAAATCAAATTTGGTCCAAATAGTTCTTGGTCCCCTTCCAAAACTGGGTATATTCACCCTGTCTTATCCAAGATGGCTCCTTTTCTGATTATGCCACTTTTGTTTTCCTTAGCTTCTGACGTCCGATTCAACTTAATGAAAGTACATTTAACTTGATAATGGTGACAATGGCTAAAAGAAAAATGTCAACAATGATGTACAAAACATTACACAGAAAACTAAAGATCATATGGTAGTTGGATTTACAACTGCCTAAGCAATCGGTGCTGATCACCACTGATGTGGGTTCGAATCTTGATCAGGGTGCGGTGTACAGCATTATGACACCATAACTGAAATATTGCTGAAAGTGGCATTTAACACCATCAATTAATCGATGCAGCTAAAACTAAAAATCCAACTCGAGATGGTGTAGTACAAAAATACAAAAAGGTAATGTGATCAGGACATGATATGGCTTGATATATGCTTTCAGAGTTCATTGAGACGTTTCTTGTAAGTTTCATCATTTCACCAGAAGTGCTTGGGTATATGAGATACTCTTAGTACAGTGTCTTAGGATGGAAGTTTAGTCGGGAAAGCTATTGATGTTTGCCAGTGGGTTTCAGAATACATATATCTCTCTTCACCAGTTTGGAATCCATTTAAAAAACATCAAATAACTCAGGTTGAGCAAATACAAAGGAAAGCAGCTCGGTATGTCTTTAATGTCTACCGTGACAGGTCACCTGGGGCAGGCACCAATATAATTGACACCTTACAGTGGGACAGTCTTGCTTGTAGACGAACTAAAGAGTGTCTGATACTACTATATAAAATAAATGGGGGTTTAGTTGAGGTACCAACAACCATGCTATCCCAATCTGACAGGCGTACTCGTGGGGAACATAAATTCAGACAACTTTTGTCAGATAAAGATTTTTATCAGTTTTCTTTCTTCCCTAATACATTATCAGTTTGGAACAGTTTACCTCAGTCAATAGCTCTTTCACCTAACCTAGAATCCTTCAAAAATGGTATCTCCACATTAACATTTGAAGGTTTCCCAACCCGCCTTTAAAAACACATTGCAAGCCACTGTACATATATATATATTTAGTTATTTTTGTTTATTATACTTTTAAATTGTTCATGTACATAGCACACACAGTTCCGGGACGTCACACACTAGTCCTGTACTTGGAAGAAGAAGATCTGTTAAATTCATATGAAAGATTGATTGCATCAGATAACTCATAGTAACTAGGATCAATGAGAGGAATGTACCATGAGCTGAAGGTATCATAGATATATCACTAGCAAACAGAAACAAAGAAAAACGGATTGATTTGCTACTTAAAGCCCCCAGCCAACGTACCAGCATACCAACAGGATATACAAATATATGACAGACCAGACACTTCGAATTGTACAATGTAGTTTCCTCCTAAACTGAACAGACTGGAGTAAGATTTCACCTACAGACACTAGTTCTCCCCAACGGGAAGGTCGACTATCTATGTAATATATATAAGATTACATTGATAGTGGATCTTCCCACTGATGTAAGCAAGCGGCTGCGCCGTCGTCCGGTATCTTTGGTAAAGTTTAAATCGCTCACGAACCTGTACCGTTATCGGCCTTTTCCGAAAACATTATATAATTAGGATGATAAAGTACTCTACCTGGCAACGGTGTTGTAATAAAGTCATTTAAATCACCGTAACGAATCAAGATCATGAAAATGTAGTGTTGACGTTCAGAAATGCTTTATTTCATTTTTGGGGTTTCAGGGCAGATGAATGCAGCCAAAATCATCCGCATTAGAGACGAGAATACTAATCGGTATATGTACACCACAGAGACCGCCGGTGGTCTGATGAGTTTGACAACATTAAGTTCATCGATCCTAACCACATTACCAGAGACGAGAACTCTAATCGGTACATGTACACCACAGAGACCGCCGGTGGTCTGATGAGTTTGACAACATTAAGTTCATCGATCCTAACCACATTACCAGAGACGAGAACTCTAATCGGTACATGTACACCACAGAGACCGCCGGTGGTCTGATGAGTTTGACAACATTAAGTTCATCGATCCTAACCACATTACTAGCGGCTCCATGTAAATTTAGATATAATTCCATGCGAGGTGATCATTGCCTGTACCAGCTGGAAGCTTAAAGATTGTTCTGCAAACGAAGAAGACGCCGATTCGAAATTTGTCTTTTTACATTGTCGGTCATTCTTCAATTTACGGATTCTGAATACCCAGTTGGTATTTTTGGGGTGGGGGGAGGAGGAGGGTTGGATCCACATTTTAAATCGGCCATTGTGTATTAAAGTTTCTGACGAATGAATGTAACTTCACGTAACATAACGAAACACTTAATCTACGTAAAGATCTTTTGATAGAGACCTTATTGCAACATTTATCTTCAATTGTTCATTGAGTGTTAGTTAAATATTTCTGAGTTGGTATGTAAGGACCAAAACTGGTCTGTCCCATGGTAAAGTAATAGCCCCTTTTGGGCTCATTCATGCTTCTTCAGGGACCGTCGCACCAGCATTCCCCGATCGTTGTGTAAAAATGGCGCGAATTTCGTTTGCTATTGTTTTTATAAAGTAACGTGACCATCCGTTCGTTTGCGAGAGATATGTCTGGGTAATCAAGGACGTTCAAGTGGTATTATCAGTTGAGAAAGGGACAAAATAATCTGAATTTCATGTTGTTAAAAGCTCTTCCAAAATTATTAAAAACATCACCCTTTCTGTTGTATAACCCGTGAGCCAACGGGGGGGGGGTCCCATTCACTCCTACCTGGCCACTGCCATGAACCCGCTGGGACCAAGAGCGACCCCAAACCCCTCGCCGTACCTGATTATGCCTATACTTCTCCATTATTTACCTTGACGAATAGTATTTGTTGAGCACGTTATTAAAGAAATTAAAACATTTAAGATGATTGGTTCTTTATATTGACATCCGAGGTGGATGGTAGCTTCCATTGTGGATGTAAGTAGTAGAGAAACACATATGTATTCTAACATTCGTTTTACAATCTTTATCCGTTTACATCAATGAACATATTAATATATAGTAAATAAACCCTCGAGTCAACAATGTACCTATCTAGAAGTTCAAAACTAATCTGGTCCCAGTTTCGTACGATTGTTTTGTTATTTTATTCAAATGAATTACAGCTTAGAATCCTATAATGTTGTGGTAAAATGGCAAATAAGAATTAATAACTAAATGTTCAGAGAAAAAGAGTATGAAAACTAAAAACTAAAGAGAAAGACAACACAACCCGGACAAGCACTACAACACGCACAAAAAAACCATATAAAACAAGACCGATAATGTGGTGATGTAGAAAATAACGAGCATTACTTTCTTCGATGTCCAAATTATTCCAATACTAGAAATACTATTTTTTTACTAGGTAACATAAATGTAAGAACACTTCTTTTCAGCAACAACCTTCTTTCCGAAGATGAAAATAGAGCTATCTTTATAAAGGTATCCCAGTACATTCTACAAACAAAAAGATTCGATTGAATTGATAATTAACTTATGGTATCAATCCAGCAGAACCTGCATATTTTTTGGTTTCTCGACACATTCCGACTTGGCAGATTATTATTTATTTTACAGATATATACATTTAGACATGTATCACTGTTGACTACTTAATGCAACAATATTCATTAGATAGGGAGACGGATTTACATAAGTTTGAATAACTTGTTTCTGAACCCCTTTGATATATATACTTTGTATTTACTATGCTGATTATCTTATGTTTGTAACTATGTCTTTATTTCATTCAAATAAATATTGTTTAAACTAAGACCGATAATAAACTGGACAAACATACGTACAAAGCGAGGTAACTCGAGGAATTTATAAATCATTCCTAATTGCCCAGGGTGGTGATTTTCTGTAACGTTTATTTATTATAAATTACGTTCAAATTGAGATTGTCTGTCATCAATTGTTACAGTTTGAGTTTACTGTTGACTCATTACTAGTTTCTTATGGATAGCTTTTGGAATTTGACTGTAACACTAAAAAAATCCAATGTTACTTTTTTCAACCATCAATTAATAAACATGGCTCACTCAGTTATATGTGGGGTTTGCACTGTAGTCAACACCACGTTCTTGACCGCGTCTTACACACTAATGTCGTGAGTTCGAACATCGTTCATTGCGAGGTGTACTCGATACAACATTATGTAATCAAGTTTGTCAATGAATTACGGCAGGTCGGTGGTTTCCTCTGGGTACTCCGGTCTCCCTCCACCAACTAACTGCCACGATATAACTGGAATATTGTTGAAAGTGGCGTTAAACCACATAAACTAATCTTAAGTACAAAAAGTGGAGGTTCGGGCCCATAAAGCCGTCACGATTTATTGAAGTTCATTTATGGTAGCAGGAAACTTAGCTGTCGTATATGTGTGCTAGGGGGATCCATTTTGTCTTTTTCTACGATTTTTCTGTTTAATTTTGGAAGTTTTCCTGCAGAATGGTACTAGTATTTTTGTCTCCCCTTCGAAAGAAGGGAGACATATTGTTTTAGTCTGATTTGTTCTTCTTCCGCTTCCGCTCCTTCTGCTTCTTCTCAGCGAAACTTGTCCGGACCATAACTTTTTTTGTCTTTCCAGATAGATCAATTATAATTGGTATGTGGGTGCATGACCATAAGGCGGTGTGTTGCGTACCGTAATGACCTTCGTGGAACCTTGACCTTTGACCTCAAGGTCAAATAATTGTTTTTTAAATAGTATTTTCTTGTCCGGGCCATAACATTTTTGTCTTTCGAGATAGGTCAATGATAGTTGGTATGTGGGTGCATGACCATAAGGCGGTGTGTCGCGTACCGTAATGACCTTCGTGGGACCTTGACCTTTGACCTCAAGGTCAAATAATTGGTTTTTAAATAGTATCATTCAACTCATAATGTGGAACTTATTGTTGTACAGATGGCCGCATTAAAGGGAGACATAAGTTTTAGATATCTAAAACAGTTCTTCCTAGTTTTTGTTTGTTTTTTACTTGATAAAAGCATTCCTCTATTGGTTCATTTATAAATGATATACAAAACCATACAAAGATGTATTCTACAGTTATTAACAAATCTGTTTATTATTCAACTATTTTTCAAAGAATGTACAAAACAACATAATGATATTTTCTACAGTCCGCCATTATCAAGGTTTGGTAAATAGTTGACACGGTCTCCATGACGACGTAGATCACTCGTCATACAGTGAATCCCTCCACCAAATCCATAGGCATCTCTGAATGGTACACGAATACATTTTATACCTATCAACAACAAAAAAGCAACGTAATAGATATTTGTTAATACGTTTTCATCCTCTTATCTATTTTTAGTTTTATGTGCATGTTTTACTAGTTGAAAAACGTGTGTCTGATCCGTTTGTCATTATTTAGGCAATACATATGTTTGAATTAGATAGTTGTTTGTCCTTTTGTACTTTTTCTTTTAGCCATTGTGTTGTCTGTTCTTAGATTTACGGATTCTGATTACACCTGTGGTATCTTCAAACTCTTCTTATTTCATATTATTATCTATATTATCTATTTATAGATTTGTTTTACCCTTCGTCACATTCCTCCCTCGATTATTTATAATTTTTTTTAGCTTGTCCTGAATGTGTATCAAATATTAGCCACTGAACGTTAAACAGCAACTAATCCAACAATCAATATATTTTTTTACATATGTATGGAGTATGAATTTTCTTGTATTCATCAGTCATAAAGCTTTTAATATATCAAAGTGAGTTTCTGAGGAAAATATAGAATATACACTATATAATATAGAATATACACTATATAATATAGAATATACACTATATAATATAAATTAACAATCGTATGGTAGTTGGATTTACGACTACCTGTGCAATCGGTGCCCATCACCACTAACGTTGTGAGTTCGAATCCCGCTGATGGCGAGGTGTACTCGATACAACATTATGTGATAAAGTTTGTCAGTGACTTGCGACAGGTCTGTGGTTTTCTCCGGGTCCTCCACCAATAAAACTGAACGATATGACTGAAATATTGTTGAAAGTGGCATTAAACACCATAAACTGAGATTGAAATTTTATAGCCATTACAGCGCTATAATAATGAAACATCATAAAACAATGAGCGGCTATGTATTTGTGTGTTAGGGATTTTGATATTTTTTTTGGAATTGGTCCAGGCCGACAATGTGATATTTTATGTTTTTCTTTTTCGTACTTCCATTCTTACATCTTGAGCACCTTTTAATTTTTTGAAATATATAAAATTTTGTGTGTATTTTCTACGATGCATGCCATATTTACCTAAAGATTCGAGATAGTTGATGACTGGGGTCTCTGTTTCTTCAACGATAGCCTTGTCTGGACTAACCATCAAAAGATTCATACTTAACCAGTAGCTGGACTGACATAGTTCTGGTATTGTCTTTGTGAAGGGCATTGGGGCATCGTGAATCTAACATTACAAAGAAATCAACAACATTATTTACATTATGGATTTACGTTTTTTACCGGGCCTATCATCACTAAAGTTGTGAGTACGAGTCCCGTTCATGGCGAGGTGTACTCGATACAACATTATGTGACCAAGGTTGGCAGCAACTAGCAAAAGGTCTGGGGTTTTCTCCAGGTTCACCAATAAAACTGGCCGCCACGATATCAATGAAATATTGATGAAAGTGACGTTAAACACCATAACACCCAGCCCTAAACTTGAACAACCTCTTGAAGATGTCTTAAGAAAATTTGTATTATATGAATATATAATTTAATATGAAATCTTGACTCACTTTAGGAGCAGAGTATTGTAGATATTCGCCCCCCTTCCCCTTACTGGCCTTAGTCTATTTGTGTATTAAACAGGATCAAAGAACGAATGCTATATCAAGTCGATATACTTCTTACTGACCTCCCAGTTTGAGCCTTTAAAAATTCTTTCCTTATCTTCTGCAGCGATGGGTCTCTCTGGACAGTTAATCATAATTCCCTTTCTCTCTTTTGTTGGTGGAACAAGTGGTGTTAAACTACAATCTAAAAATAGTGTAGTGATTCCATATATAAAATGTCATATATAAGAATATGTACCAGGACAATGTGTTCCACTTATATAAAATGTCAAGTTCTATTTGAACCGTTTTTTGCCGACTTACAATGCATATCAGCTAGTTAGTTTTGATAGTATAGCCATTAAATACATTTTCAATTTAATGATTTGTGTAACGGAGATCTTTTGGAGAAGACCTCGTAAGTTTACAGCGTGTTTCTGATCCATTGTCTATATATTTGATTGACAATAAAATATGTTTAAAGTAAAGTAAAAAGGTATACATTAATATTGTAAGGTAGTAAGTATATTTTACAATGCTAAAATTTTACTGTTGTTATATGTCCACATTTTATACCTATGTTTTTGGCCACACGTATTTTATGTGTATGTTTTGTAGATCGTTGTTTGTCCTTTTGTACTTTTTCTTTTGGCTATTGTGTTGTCTGTTCTTCTTCGATATACGGACTGTGATTACCCCTTTGGTATCTTCAAGCTCATCTTAGGTCAGGTCTCTCGTCAAGACCAATAATTTCCTTGCTTAGAAACGCGTCGTCCGCACTAAATTTGACATCAAAGTCAATATTATGACAAATTTATATTAAATCTGTTTGGAGATTATACATTCTTTCCTAGTAGCCAGTTAACTAACGGTTGATGTCATGAGATATTTTTGTCTTGGCGGATGAACCACGCCCACACATGATACAAGCATCAAAGTAGGCCCGCCACTTTACATAAACAATACCTTCAGTAAAGCAATTGATTACAAATTCAAACTCCATTAATATCGTTGTGGTGTTTTAAACCATGTGACTCCGTTATACACCAAATTAAAAAGGTAAATTCAGGGGCGGATCCAGGATTTCAAGTTAGGGGGGGGGGGAGCGCGCACTTAAAAAATTCGCGGAGGGTGGCGCGAAAATTTTTGGGGTATTTCGTGTGAAAAATCACGATTTTACGCAAAAAAATCTGAAATTGTACACTAGCTCTTGTTGACAAGGTCACTACAGAGAATCCTAATCTTTTATGACAAATGGAACATGCTGTTTTATACCATGTGATCTTATTACGTCATTTAGCGCCTGTTACTAGTCATCTCATCGCAGGGGCTTAGGTAGTCCTATCACATAGTACCTCGGGTGGCGATATTTTCTATTTGTTTTTTATTTGCTGCCACCGCGAGGTCCTATCACAAAGTCCCCAAAATCCGTAGCAAAAGCAAAAAATACAGGAGCTTAATTACATGTAATGATCGTATCAAATATGATACTTACAGTAATTTTATTGTGTTTTATGATCAATATATCCAAGTATTCTGAATATTTTGACAATAAGTGCCTTTTTAAACCACAACAGTACTTTCCCGAAATGTCACATGGTAATTTTTGTAAGTTACAAAACTTTTGACGAAACGAGCTTTTAAGTCGCTATTGTACAATTATGGCGTAAAGTTATGAAGTATTGTTTATAGTAAGAATTTGAAGGTGGAAAATAATAAAATTAGAATTTTTAATAATAAATCCAATAAAAACATCTTTTTGCCCAAATATACGTCTAGAGTCGGCAAGCGAGACAATCCTCATTCACCGGACTCGTTCCGTAATTTGGAAAGTAAACTTTCAAAAATATGGCGGTCAGTTTAAACTGCCCATCTCGCTGAAATAAACTTGGATTTAGTGTGATTTTAGGATTGTTTCGATTGAAGTAAGTTATTTTTTATAATATATATTTTATTGAAAAATCGTTACTTATGGGTATGTAAATCTGTGGAAATATCTGATTTCACCCGCACTGGAAACCGGGCGGAATTTGCTAAAGCAAAATGGGCAAACGGGATATGACTTCGCATTCCACATGAAATAAAAAATGAAAAAATCCCAATGAAAACGTAAAATATGAACATGGAATGTGAAGTCATATGTTATAGGACTAGGGCTTAGGAACTTGGTGCGGCGCTCACATGTAAACAGCATTGAGGTTGCTGTCGTGGCCTGCACATTCTGTGAAACATTGCTTAAAAGTTGCAAATAGGTAAAGATGATGACAAAAAGGAATAGGAATATCAAAAATATATTTATCATGCTTCAAAGGGGTACCAATATTATGGCGAATCAGGTCAAGACAGCAATACAAACTATTTAAAAAAATGTTGTATGAAAATGTGACATGGGAGATTCGTCCCATGTGGTTTTTATATTTTTTTATATTTTAGAGTTGTCAGTCGCGAGATAAAAATAATTCGGAACAAGCCCCTGTGATCTCATCTGTAATCATCGTACTATCTCTTACCTATATGTATGGGTGACATATCATCTGGGAAATGAATCTCGTGAACCCTATAACCCCGTGACCTAGTATGGCGCCGCAACCACTCTATACCTTTCCTGTTTGTAGTAAACGAGTTTTGCACAATCAAGTCTTTGCCGAGTCTAAGAACATCAGCAGCATCGAACACCTAAAACAAGACGATTTAATAATATATGACAAAAAGTAATATCTTTATCAGATATATATATTACCTATCTTCATTCCTCCAGTTGTTTGTAAGAGGGCTTGCGTCTTATTTACGTAAGGACCCGGATCGCTGAATGAGTTAGGTAGTTGGATCACATGTACCTAACAACTTATAAAAGCCTATCACCAATACGGCGTGGGTTCGCGCCCGGCTTTGCAAATTACAAAAAGGGTGTACTCGACTCGCAGTCGCAAGTGATAAAGTTTACCAGTTGCTTGCACATGGTCGGTGGTTCTCTCCGAGCACTCCGGCTTCTTCGACCACTAAAACTGGTCGTCATGAAATAGCTGAAATATTGTTGAAAGTGGCGCTAAACACCAAAAGTCAAATCTTATTTACGTTATTTGTGTTTGCGTATGGTGATGTCCAAAACATAGTGAGTTATGTTGTTGCTTTGTTTTTTTTCATCTTGTGTACCATATGTTGCAGACGTCTTTAGCATTCTCACAAAAAGGGACACAACTGTACGTCATATCCGGCGGAAATTGATTTTCTATTTAAGCAACTCTTTTAAGAAGAGATTAAAGATACCAAAGGGGTAATCAGAATCCGTATATCAAAGAAGAACAGACAACACATTGGCCAAAAGAGAAAGTACAAAATGACAAACAACGATCTACAGAACATACACATAAAACTAAAGATCGAGTAACACGAAGCACACTAAACACCGGGGGTGGACTCAGGTGCTCCGGAAGGGTAAGCAGTTTCTGCTCCACTAGTGGCTATTGTAAACCATTGTAGAATACACCGTGAACTACATGTTCCTATAATAAAACAATGATACGTAAAGAAGAAATACAAATACCGGTTCAGTTTCGTTCGTTACATATTTATAACTGTGTATCCAATCTTTCCTTTCCTGTGAGTTTACGTCCCATGGAAAATCTAGATGATACATAGAATCTGCCATTGTTGGTTTAGGCGCCATTGTCCACAGCATATTGGTGTCTTTCTCCCATATATCATTCAATAACTTTCTGAAGAAAATATTATACGTTACCAGTCTCGAGATGTTATATATCCCGTTTTAAAGGGCAGTGGTTTTGTTAAAAGGTGAGGCGTTAACGGGATATATAACATCTCGAGACTAATAACATTTTTATCTGAATGTTCCCACATTAATAAGTATGTCCTTATTATAGGAAAAACATAAATTACGTGTATCTTTGGACAAATACACAACATACGATTATTTATTTTTCTGTGTCGTATGAAATACACAGCACATGCAATAGGTGAGAGACGTCGTCTGCTGTGTACAATGTAAATAGACAGCACATAGGCGAGAGAGGTTATGGATTTTCTGTCACCGCACTTCTTCCATGAAGCCTTGGAAGTACCTTGTTAGCCAATCAAAATTCTACTTGCCACGAGAACATCAAACGTTTGCCACAAGTCCCTATCTTTTTTTTTTTTATTAAACCCCTTTTTTAATAACCACTTTAAATAAATTGTTGGTATGAAAGTTGAAATCTTGACTGACCATTATATTTACTATCCACGTGTAATCAGTAAAGAAATGTTAGTACATGTAGTAAATACAAGTAGTCAGTCAAGATGGTTTGGTTTGGTTTGTGGTATTTAAAGCCACTTTCAAAACAGTTCAGTTATATCGTGGCGGTCAGTTTTATTGGTGGAGGAAACCGGAGTACCAGGAGAAAACCACCGACCTTCGGTAGCCACTGACAAACTTTAACACATAATGTTGTAACCTCACCTGAGCGGGATTCGAACTCACAACGTTAGTGTGGTGATAGGCACTGTTTACACAGGTAGTTGTTAATCCAACTACCATACGAGCACAACCACGACGTTCTCCCCAAAAACGTTTAAAAACACAGAAAAGTTTACCAAGTAACTGTCGAGGAAGCACTTTTCTGAGTAGATACTTGTAATATATAAAGCGACTTAACATACTGTGTGACGGGAGAAATCATTGAATTGTTCTTGTATAATTTCGTTTGTTAAAATCTTTTTTTGCTACAGTGTTTATTTTGTATATCATTCACTATTATAATACCTGTATGCCATTGACTCAAAATATCGTGCTCTGTTGCTCATTGGAGTTTCAATTACTTCGTTACCAATTACTAGTAGTGTGTCACGTGGGCAAGCTGCACAGTTCTGGTTTTTAATATTAAAAAATGGCGTCTTCACCGACTGGCTAAAATCTATTTTTTCAGGGCGTAGCACTTTCACGTTACAATGATACTGTAAAACTCTGTTCAGATTGTCAAATTGTATTCTTGCTTTATGTATGACAGGTTCGGTCCGCAGGCCAGCTCTGAAAATAAATATGTTTGAATATATACAACAATACTTTGATATTTTACAAAACGCCTTTGACTAAACTAATACTGCAACCCCGTATATTTATTCCGGATACAATATAATCGCCCCATAAAAATGTTAGGAGAGAGAAAGTTCGGCGTTGAAGTCACGATTTGATTACACGAAGCACTTCAGAAATTGGTCATAGACGCTTCTTCGGTCAGCATAGTGCATTGATAAATCTTACTCCCACGGAAAGTCACCTAATACAAATACATGTACATTGATATCATTTAATGGTATGTCCTACAATAAATATGTAATAGTTACTGATATGGAGGGCAATATCAGGATAAACAGACTGCCCAAGGGCAGTCTGTCTATCGTGATATTGCACTCTATATTATACAATTAATGACTTTTAATGAGGTGGATACAAGGATTTATTAACCCAAGAATATTATATTTACCGAGGCCAGGGGCCGAGGTAAATATGTTATTCGTGGGTTAATAAATCCTGGTATCCAACGAATTGAAAGTCATTAATTGTTTTATTATATGACACATTTTATATGCTTCTTTCACCCTTAAAATGAGTTTTGATCACTACATTTTCTTTGGTTTAGCTTGGTGGAATGTTATATTCACCTCGCATGACGTCACACGAGGTGAATATAATATTTTATCAAAGATTGTTACTAGGGACGTCAGTCAATCAGAAAAAGACATCATCTGAAGTCATATGATAACAGTAACTATTGTGTTTATTGCATTGAAGACCAGAATCTGACACATACAATATAAATGCATAGAAATTTTTAATCAGGATCATTGAAGGTTTCCCTAGGCATTATCACCTTCGTTATTACCTAATTTGAATTGACTACAGCAATTATTTGAATAGTGTTCAACTCATAATGATAAATAAAATGAGATTATAAGTAACATTGTAATTACGTAAAACGTAAACAAACAAATATCCGTGTATAGACCAGTAGTACCAGTCTATGCACGGTTTTTGGACCGGTCTATATCAGCATTCCAGTCTATGTCGTGGAGAGTGTTCAGCTAATTAAATGTGTGGTTTTTATTCTGATATGCAATAAAATATTTGATCTTATGTCCAACCAATGAAGATTTTATTTTATGTCATACCAATTAAGATTTTATTTTATGTCATACCAATTAAGATTTTATTTTATGTCACACCAATTAAGATTTTATTTTATGTCATACCAATGAAGATTTTATTTTATGTCTTACCAATTAAAATTTTATTTTATGTCATACCAATTAAGATTTTATTTTATGTCATACCAATGAAGATTTTATTTTATGTCATACCAATGAAGATTTTGTTTTTATGTCATACCAATTAAGATTTTATTTTATGTCATACCAATTAAGATTTTGTTTTATGTCATACCAATGAAGATTTTGTTTTATGTCATACCAATGAAGGTTTTGTTTTATGTCATACCAATGAAGATTTTGTTTTATGTCATACCAATGAAGATTTTGTTTTATGTCATACCAATGAAGATTTTGTTTTATGTCATATTAATGAAGATTTTATTTTATGCCATACCAATGAGGATTATATTTTATGCCATACCAATGAAGATTATATTTTATGCCATAACAATGAAGATTTTATTTTATGCCATACCAATGGAATAAGTGTTTTAATGGTATGTCTTTCTAGTAGATGATTTGATGTTTATGTACATAATGATATGTAATAAATTACACTTACGTAAATGTAGGTTTCATGTCAGATGACACTACGGTTCTATAGGCTGGTTCATCTTGAGGTATACAGGCATAATCTGGTATCCCCAAAACAACCTCTTCTAGTGGATCCCACTCGTTGTGTGAATTCACTATCTTCATGGTTCTATATTTGTCTGTAAATATAAATTATGTCAGATTAATTGTATGGATTGCTTTGTCATGTATATCTGTACATCTTTTATATATCCACACACCAAAGTTACAAAGTTACACTGCCCTCTAATTTAAACACTCGTTCAGTTCTTGAAAAAAATAATATCTGTCTATTATCATCACTGGTCTCAATCAAATAATCTACTATTAACCTTGATATTTATGACGACTGTTGTTTATTACTGCTGGATATTGAATTTAAATCTTTATATATAAAATATGACAAATTATTTATTGTTATTATACTGTTATAT
Organism: Gigantidas platifrons; assembly: GCA_002080005.1. Lineage (NCBI taxonomy): Eukaryota > Metazoa > Mollusca > Bivalvia > Mytilida > Modiolidae > Gigantidas > Gigantidas platifrons. The sequence goes on from MJUT01003489.1 coordinate 194,088, forward strand.
TTACAAGGTTTGTTTTGGTCAACTATTATTGCCTCTTAAAGAGAGTAAGAAGAGTTTGAAGATAACAAGGCGGTAATCGGAATCCAAAAATCGAAGGACAGACAACCCAATGGCCAAATGAAAAAGGACAAAAAGACTAACAACTATCTCAAAAACACTAAACATAAAACTAAAGATCGAGTAACACGAACCCCGCTAAAACCCGGGGGTGAACTCAGATGCTCCGGGAGGGTAGATATTTCCTGCTCCACTAGTGACCCCGTCGTGTTAATCTTGTTACAACCCCGGTGATAAGTCATGAATGAGGAAAGGACCGGGAAGTGTTTACGACAAGTGGAACCTATCCATGGCCATTTGTGACACAGATATTCCATAATGGTAAACCACGTCATGGTGCCGACCTTTGATTCAGTAGCGTCCTTGTTAGCAGCAACCCTGTATCAAGGAAATCCTGATAGGAACCACAAACTCTGGAATACCGCTTCAACTGAGAGATATATACTCCATATGCAGGTGATGCTGAATGTTGCTACATATAAATGGAAAGTTCACAATGGGAAAATTGAAATAATCTCTTTTGTCAGCAATTATATATTGATTATGACATCAAGTTTGATATTGGAAAGGTTTTCAACGGTAATATTTTATACAGAAATGCTTAAATGTTAATTATGCAATGAAGCACGTTTTGGAAACATACACAGATACAAAAGAACGACCATTTGACTTTAAGGACGGGGCTATGGTTTTTATCAACACTTTACCAATCCAGTGGAAGATTGCAAAAGATAGTGAGACATAGACTTACTTGACATTTCTAAAAAAAAGTGTTTTCCCTGTTTACCGGGAAGTTGTATCATTGAAAATGATCATAGACAGATCCATGTCTATTTCACCAACAGTGATTTATCTGTCTAGACCTGCTATATATATATTAATTAGCAAAAATACTGGTATTTATCAGACAAGGATTATCTTTTATAATCCGATCACAGAAAGTCTATTTCACCAACAGTGATTTATCTGTCTAGACCTGCTATATATATATTAATTAGCAAAAATACTGGTATTTATCAGACAAGGATTATCTTTTATAATCCGATCACAGAAAGTCGTCGTCAACAAGTGAGATTTAACAGAACATTTCATTTCAATCTTGCTAGTTGTTATAAGAACAAATTTGATCAATCCGACCCGACAAGTTTAAGACTATATAATTAGTATTCACTGCTTCAACGGAACAAAATTAAGGGGAGCAAGCAAAGACTGGTTGTTTGTGGGTCAGAATAATGTGCCCTGGAACGACATGTCTACTTTTGAACTTTTGATGTTGTGAGGTAGCGATATGAAAATTCAACTCAGAATGTTGGACTAGTACGAAACAAACATCATCGTCTTATAAGAATACAGCAACTTGTTAGAAATCATCTTCTGGTTTATATGTGAGCATTTTGTATAGTCGTTACCTTTATGCTTAGCCTTTAGGCTTCTTGTTTTAGTCTTTTCCAACAAAAGTTAGTGCGATTGTGAAATTTAAAGATGTCTCATTAAGAAAGTATTTATTCACTTTTTGGTTTTTTAGCCCCCACCCCACTCCTCATTTTCAGAAAATGCAATGGGTATGTAGGATGTATCATATACAAATCACATATGTATAAGCGTACTATTTTGCACAGAAAATAATTATCAGAAACAAAAATACCCATAGTAGTACAACTTGTATAAATTTGTCGTACAAATTATGATGTATACTAAACGTGTACATAGCGTCTTTTAAGATTTTGTACAAGGTACATATAACTTTAAAATAATAGATATTTGCAGAATACAATTATTTATGGCATTTTTTTTCATATCCGTACTCTGGGTTCAATATTATTATTTATCCTGCACTTGTTCTATTTGAGCAGTCACATTGCATTGGTTGGATAAATATTTGTTATATATGTATATATAAAGTCAATAACCAAGATATACGCACGCAGTGCCAGATTTAGTACAATTGAGGCCCTGTACTAGTTAAGTTATGAGGTCCCTCACTTGGGCCCTGAAGGAGGTAGACCCAGTATGCCTACACAGGCAATCAGGCATACTTGCTCAGGAAATTTAGGAATAGTTAAAATATGACGTTACATTAGGTAAGTCATGTATGATGTACACTTTGGTAGGAAGATGTCCCCCCCTGGCCAAGGGAACCCTGTACTTAAGACATGTATGATGTACACTTTGGTAGGAAGATGTCCCCCCCTGGCCAAGGAAGCCCTGTACTTAAGACATGTATGATGTACACTTTGGTAGGAAGATGTCCCCCTCTGGCCAAGGGAACCCTGTACTTAAGACATGTATGATGTACACTTTGGTAGGAAGATGTCCCCCCTGGCCAAGGGAGTCCTGTACTTAAGACATGTATGATGTACACTTTGGTAGGAAGATGTCCCCCC
>MJUT01003489.1:245111-259174 GCA_002080005.1 Gigantidas platifrons
TTTGATACTTTCCGTCATTCTAGTCCTTACTTCATGTGTAGTTGTGAACTTAGTTTCTTGAAGTACTGTACCATCTTCCAGTCTGGATTTTTTAACTGTGATGGCTAATTTTCGGTTCACTTTGATATTATAATTTCAGTTGAGAGACTTTTAATTCTGGCTGATTTCGCTGCGCTTTGATAACAGATTTTCGGTTAATAGACTTGTTTACTTCTATGATAGCATTAGCCTCTGAATTCCAGGGTTAATCGCTTATCTAAAATTTGCCCATGTACTAGATGATCTGCCACCTTACACATTTTCGGCGATCATCATGACATTTCAACTTATTAGTACATTTCCTCTCATATGCAATTTTTGCACATATGTACATTGCATCTCATCTGCAATTTATTACATATGTACATTTATATATATTAATAAATGCTGTGGCCATTTGTTGCCAATCTTACTTGGTTTCTTTTTATTTGAGCCTCAGAGATAATGGTCATTCCCCCGAATAGGCAACTGTGACGCTATATAGGTCAGATGGATGAGCACATGCATGTCTGCAACGAGGTGGGTGATATTCGGACACCTGTGTTGAGAAATACGACAGATGAATGGGATGATTTGCGGGTATTTCGCACGGCGTGAAAACAACTTGTATTCCAGGAAAATCTCCTCGGGACTGATGTGTTTATTCTTATCTGTGTGGGTAGCCTTACTTTGCAGCAAGATAATACGAATCCACACGTTGCTTTGGTTTCTCGTTATTTCCTGACAAGAAAGCAGTTGAACGTTTCTGTGACGAACAGGACAGGATCGTCAGGAGACCAGACAGTTTCCCATACAAAGTAGCTCATGTTACACAAGTCTTTTATTATAGATTGAAATAACATCCTTATAATGGTTCATAGCTTGGTGGGTTTAACGGTAAGGACGGTTAGTAGAGAAACGAGTGTTACCCCTGGTCGTCGTGAATGTGAATGCAATATTTGCTACTAAGCATTTAGCAACCGACAATAAATCATGCTAAGGAAATATCGTAGGATGACAACGTAAGCCATTCAAAACAAAAGTTGTTTATTTTTTCCTCTACTATATTAAAAAAATTGAACTCTATGCTAAATAATCATGCTTACTTAAATTTAATAAGTTGCCCACTACATTTACTTCTGCCTGATTATTTGGCTCCCAACATATTGCCCCTCGAGCTTCACAGTCCGTCTGAAATAGACCAAAAATCATAACCTTGTCTGAAATAGATTGATAATCATATCCTTGTCTCAAACTGAAATAAAACAATACTTCATTCTGCATTTAAAAATACAAACAATTAACTAAAATGTCTCTAAGATATTTTTCCTTTAATCCCAGATATATTCTAGTGGAAAATGCTTCAGGTGGAATCCACTAACGATATAGCAAGAATTATGTTAATTATTAAGAAAGGATTGTCAGATTATTAGAAGCCGCCAGTAGAAGTTCAGACAATACAATGTCCAAAATGAAAAAGGACAAACAATGATATACAAAACACTACACAGAATAATAAAGATTGTTTTAGATTTTATTTGACCTGATGATACTGTAAAGGTTTTATTTGATATTATTGGATTATGTCTATGGTGTTTAACTCCTTTTCAACAATATTTCAGCTTTATATTCTGGAAGTCAGTTGTATTGGTTGGAGAAACAAGAGTGCGCGAAGAAAACCACCGTCCTGTCGCAAGTTTGATACTAAATATGTATTACGAATTTAGTTTGTTACACCACTTTTCATTGGTTCTTCAAGCATGAATGTCAGTATATATCTGGAGTACAAACGGAGTATATATGTACGTCTTCACTCTCCCCCAAAAACAATAACAATATGGAGGACAAAATATAAATATTTACGCTTCATTGATACGGAATAAAACATGTATTTTATCAAATCAAATGCTTTTTATAAGCAAAACGACCGTATGAACAAAAATAACATTACAACAGTTAAAGGGGCATTATCTGCCAAATTTTTGTTACCCACAAAGACTATCAGATATGATTGATACCTTAATAAAACGTGTTTCTGTAACTTATAAATGTTATGAAATGTACGCGCATCGAGGGGGAAAACGTGCAACTGATCGTGTTTTGAGATCGATCAAGAAATGGACGCCATCTTATCAAATATCGACATTGTTTACGGACTTTGTCGAATGGTCATTAAATCAGTACAACAATGCACTTATTTCATATTTTTTGTGAATCTACTTTCAGTCGGTGTTAATTACGGACAAAGAACCATGCAAGTTGGCAGTTAATAAGCGACAAAATACAAATTATTCGTTTTTACCTGTCACTAGTAAGGTCAATTGCATACGGAAAAAGCGAGGTCAAATTATTTGCTTGCAAGCAAATAAGTAATCGATGGTAATTTTCGTTCTCAAAAGGCGGAAAGTGGTTAGATAAGCTGTTTAATGTGAAATATTTACCTTTATTTCATCATTTTAAAGCTATTTACCAATTTCCAAAGCATATATTTTTTTTGGTCAAAATCGTAGCTAATGCCCCTTTAGATTATTGATATTGTTTCACAAACACGATGTTTTGTTATGTGATATATTAATGTTATATTTATTAAGTTTATAAAATTTACCATTTATAAAATTGTGTTGCTTTAAAAAATTAGTACAGGAATTTCCTTCGTGGGACACCTCATACATGAAATATCATGTGACACATATTTTACGTCATCGTAGAATGAATGTAACAGGTAGGGAAAGGGACATATGCAAAAACCTGGCCCCGGCGCCACAAAACTTGAGAATTTAATTAAGTATGAGAATAATCTCAAATAAGGAAATACTAAAATTTGATTGGCTGAGTTCCTTAAATTCTCAAGTTTTGTGGCGCCAGGGCCTGGTCTTAAACATGTATATTTGTCCATATATTTATATAATATTTGTATTTTGTTATTTACCCCCCAATTTATTACTATGAAACATAAAAAATTAGTATCAATATTGCTATCAAGAATTGATTTATACCTTTTATGGTAAAAATGATAGAGTTTGGATAAGCCCCAGATCCAGGCAGTGAGTTAAACATGTTCATATGAATATCTCTACAATACTACAGTCTTCAAAATGGTGGATTCGTTTGGTTACAAATATAGACGGCTTTCACTATTAATAACCTATGAAATAGTGATTTTACCCGTCGAACACATTCAAACAAGATACACAAGGTGCTGACAAGTATCAATATTGTAATAACATAGTTCAGTGCGACACTAGGAAGCTTACATTAAGCTATTAAGGATACGTTTTAAGTGACCAGTGTACAATGCCTCTTTCAACAACATTGCGTATTATTTCGTATCTGTTCTAAATTCGGCTTTTTCATTGGTCTAGACATAGTCATGTGTCATGCATTGATCTGCGTTAAAGAGACCCACCAGTCATTAACTTGATAATGTCCACGGGCATTATAATGTAAATGATGGCTCGAGGACTTAGAGTTGCGTCCCATTTTATTAAACAAATGGACATCGTGCAGTTGTCAATGTAAACCAACATGGCTGAGAAATCTACTCCTTCAATCAAATAAAAATATTAGTTATAATTTACTGCACAGGAGAATCGAAGGAATGTTCCTGGGACTAATACATGCCCTAGGGGTGAGCATCAAAATTGTAAAGGTAATTATATGTCCTTCATTGATGCATGCAACACATATTTTAATTGTTGATTAAACCAGTTTTGGAATAGTTTGTTAACACTTGCCCATGATGCTTGACTGTTACGAAATATCCATATCTCAAATGACAATCGATCTTTCACTTTTTACGTAGATGTTTTCTTTCCTCTATCACTGCCATGCTTTTACAAGACTTGACTATATATATGAGCAACACGGCGGGTGTTTTATAAGAAGCACGAACTACTTACTCTGCGAGCATCCCCGATATTTGGTTAGGTCCGTGTTGCTCCTCATTTAAGTTTCTTGTGGTGGCCTATTATATGTCTTTACGTTCCAAAGTCTGTGTTGTGCTGTCAGCTACAATTCCGCATAAAAACGATGTTCGGTTCGTCTTTACACCCACTTGTTAGTAGGAGGGCTCATGTCTTATTTATGTTATTTGTGTTTTTTTGTGCTTGCTATTCGTTGAGCGGACATACGTCTACTATTTTTCAATACTAGCGAATCATTTTCTTATTAACAAAGCATAACATGTCTCTCCTGTTTGCGTGGAGACATCAAGAGTACTACAAACAATGAAGAACATTGAATTACCGGAAGTTGCACTCGATTGGTATAATATGAATGTGTTCGATAGTTTACAATAGTAAATGATATCAATGGAAAAACCAAAAATTTGTAATTTATATAAAAAATGTTGATATGTTGCATTTCTTTTGATATTCAGTATGTCACCATAATTATAAACTAACCTGGTGTCGGAGCTACTGGCGCTGGGGTGACAGATGGTTGAATTATTATTACCGGTGGTGCAGTGGTAGCTACAGGTTGTGCTGTCATAGTAAGTGTCATTGTCATCATCATTGCTTGCATCATTGTCATCATTGTTCCATCAGGTCCCATCACTGGTGCTGCCAACAATGAAAATCCTGGCAAGGCCAATAGTCCAGTATCACCTAGTAAGTAGGAATAAAATGAATGTCCAGTCAAGGCCAATAGTCCAGCACCGGCTAGTAAGTAGAAATAAAATGAAATTACAGCCATGGCCAATAGACTGTACCACATAGTAAGTAGAAATAAAATGAATGTCTAGTCAATACCAATAGTCCAGTACCACCTAGTAAGTAGAAATAAAATGAAAGTCCAGTCAATACCAATAGTCCAGTACCACCTAGTAAGTAAAAATAAAATGAAAATCCAGCCGAAGACAATAGTCCAGTACCATATAGTAAGTAGAAATAAAATGAAAGTCCAGTCAATGCTAATAGTTCAATACCACCTGTAAGTAGAAATAAAATGAAATGTCCAGGCAAGGCCAATAGTCCACCACCACCTAGTACGTAGAAATAAAATGAAAATCCTTGCAATGTAAATAGTCCAGCACCACGTAGTACGTAGAAATAAAATGAAATTACAGTCAAGGCCAATAGTCCAGTACCACCTAGTAGGTAGAAATAAAATGAAAGTCCTGTCAAGGCCAATAGTCCAGTACCACCTAGTAAGTAGAAATAAAATGAAAGTCCTGCCAAGGCCAATAGTCCAGTACCACATAGTAAATAGAATTAAAATGAGAGTCCAGCCAAGAACAATATCCCAGTCTCACCTAGTAAATAGAAATAAAATGAAAGTTCTGCCAAGAAGTAAGTAGAATTAAAATGAAAGTACTGCCAAGACCAATAGTCCAATACCACCTAGTAAATAGAAATAAAATGAAATTACAGCCAAGGTCAATAGTCCAGTACCACCTAGTACGTCGAAATAAAATGAAAGTACTGCCAAGGCCAATAGTCCAATACCACCTAGTAAATAGAAATAAAATGAAATTACAGCCGTGGCCAATAGTCCAGTACCACCTAGTAGGTAGAAATAAAATGGAAGTTCCGCCAAGGCCAATAGTCCAGTACCACCTAGTAAGTAGAATTAAAATGAGAGTCCAGCAAAGAACAATAGTCCAGTCTTACCTAGTCAATAGAAATAAAATGAAAGTTCTGCCAAGAAGTAAGTAGAATTAAAATGAAAGTACTGCCAAGACCAATAGTCCAATACCACCTAGTAAATAGAAATAAAATGAAATTACAGCCAAGACCAATAGTCCAGTACCACCTAGTACGTCGAAATAAAATGAAAGTACTGCCAAGGTTAATAGTCCAGTACCACCTAGTAAATAGAAATAAAATAAAAGTACAGCCAAGGCCAATAGTCCAGTACCACCAGTACCACCTAGTACGTAGAAATAAAAAGAAAGTACTGCCAAGGCCAATAGTCCAATACCACCTAGTACGTAGAAATAAAATGAAAGTCCTTCCATTGTCAATAGTCCAGTATCACCTAGTACGTAGAAATAAAATGAAATTACAGCCAAGGCCAATAGTCCAGTACCACCTAGTACGTCGAAATAAAATGAAATTACAGCCAAGGCCAATAGTCCAGTACCACCTAGTACGTAGAAATAAAATGAAAGTCCTTCCAATGTCAATAGTCCAGTATCACCTAGTACGTAGAAATAAAATGAAATTACAGCCAAGGTCAATAATCCAGTACCACTAGTACGTAGAAATAAAATGAAATTACAGCCAAGGCCAATAATCCAGCATCACCTAGTAAGTAGAAATAAAATGAATGTCCAGCCAAGGCCAATAGTCCAGCACCACCTAGTAAGTAGAAATAAAATGAATGTCCAGCCAAGGCCAATAGTCCAGCACCACCTAGTAAGTAGAAATAAAATGAAAATCCAGCCGAAGACAATAGTCCAGTACCACATCGATCGATTTAATCGCGATTATTTGATTGGATTATATTTTTTTAGCTTGTCACTGGCGAATGAATATGTTGGAACCATACGTATCAGCCAATCAAATTGCAGTATTTACATCAAATCAAATTATTTCGAGATATCATATCAGTTTCACATTGTCCACCATTTTACAATAGTCAATGCTAAGCACAATTTTATTTTATACAAGTTTATACTGAGCACAATGTTATTTTATACATGTTTATGTTGAGCACAATGTTATTTTATACATGTTTATGTTGAGCACAATAGTATTTTATACATGTTTTAAGTATTCACGTTAACAACTCTATATGTGAAGAAGAAGGTTTATGTTGTGATTTTTCATAAATATATAATTCTACTTTCTTAATATATACCACCAAAAGCACTGACGCTACTCCCAGCGACGTCGCCATCTAGCAGGAGAATAGTACGTCTAGGAAGGTCCACTATTCTAGGAGGTTCCACTATTCTTGGAGGTACAACAATGGTAGCATGGAAAATACCTAGTATCACCCCAAAAACAATCAGCTGGCAGAAAACATTCAAAAATTCATTGTAAACATAAGGCTAAAAACGATTGTTTTATAATTTCAATTGAATGTTTACTTTATTAATTCAACATGTTGACCGCGATTCTCGCGATGAATATTGATTTCCCGAGATTCTCGCGATGAATATTGATCGCCCCAGATTCTCGCGGGGAATAATGATTGATCGAAATTCTCGCGAGAAATATTGATTCACAAATAACGACACGTATTAGTATTTGCTAGTAATACAATAAAAAACTAATAATATTACACTTCCGGTACAGTTCCACAATCTTATAGATAAATGGTAGAAAGAGGCAAAATCGAAACCCACCCCCCGCAAAGCACTTCAATTAAAAATAGTTGGGCTAATCTAGTTTTAAATTTGTCCGAACAACGATATAAATAATAATACAATTATCATTAGAAATATTCAATAATTAGAAAACATAAGAAAATTTTCCTGATCCCAAAAGAGGTAACCAGAAGCCGTAAATCAAAGGACAGACAATACAATGATCAAATGAAAAAGAACAAAAACAAACAAACAATGTCATAAAAAAGCTATACACAGGAAACTACAGACCGGGCGACACGGACTACAAACCTCAATATAAGGAGTTTCTGCTTCCTTGGCACAAACATATGAATAAAAATAAATATGTGCATGGCACACGAATGCACCAGGTTGCAGCTAAGCTCATAACAGACAATTGGCTATGCTGCGTAGGCCTTTTATTTTTCTTGCTCCCAACATTTTTATTTATTTGGCTTTGAGCGTACCTGATGAAGGATATTACAGAAACACGTACTGCGCACTAAATTCGATGTCTACGTTTTCATGACTTGTAAACACTCTCTGAATAGCTTGATAAAAGTTGTGTAAGCTACAAAATTGAGAAATATAACATACATATACATGACCTCGCACTTTCATTGCTTGGAACATTAAAAATTAAACCGCTATATTTAAACAAACATACCTTATATATAAAGGCCATCATCAGATCACAGATGACTTATTTAAGCTATTTTTGTATTTGTAATATATTGTCATTGCTAATGTTTATATATGTACCGGAGAAGACTTCATAAGTTTACAACTTGTGTCTTATCCATTTGTCTTGTTTTGTATGACAATAAAATATGTTTAAAGTATGCACTTAATATTTTTTTTTATGTTATCTTGAAATGACGGATTATATCATGTCTTCCTGTTTATACATCGGTGATACTATCTACGTATAAAAAGGATGTTCTCTTAAATACATCGATCATTTAGTGAAATGATCATTTTCCATGTAGGAATAACGCAATATTTTACAAGAGTTGAAATATATACTAAATATTAAACATTGAGCCAAATAAACCGACTTGGTTGTGTAACAGCTATCCTGCTCCACTAGAATGTTGTAGATCGTGGATGGAACTGAAAAAACTACATGTGTGGAGTAACAGTTATACTGCTTCCCTAGAATGCTGTAGATCGTGTGTGGAACTAAATAAACTGTCTGGGTGATGTAACAGCTATCCTGCTCCCATATAATGCTGTAGATCGTGTGTGGAACTAAATAAACTGTCTGGGTGATGTAACAGCTATCCTGCTCCCATAGAATGCTGTAGATCGTGTGTGGAACAAAATAAAATGTCTGGGTGATGTAACAGCTATCCTGCTCCCATAGAATGCTGTATATCGTGGGTGGAACTAAATAAACTGTCTGGGTGATGTAACAGCTATCATGCTCCACTAGAATGCTGTAGATCGTGTGTGGAACTAAATAAACTGTCTGGGTGATGTAACAGCTATCCTGCTCCCATAGAATGCTGTAGATCGTGTGTGGAATTAAATAAACTGTCTGGGTGATGTAACAGCTATCCTGCTCCACTAGAATGCTGTAGATCGTGTGTGGAGCTAAATAAACTGTCTGGGTGATGTAACAGCTATCCTGCTCCCATAGAATGCTGTAGATCGTGTGTGGAACTAAATAAACTGTCTGGGTGATGTAACAGCTATCCTGCTCCACTAGAATGCTGACGATCGTGGGTGGAACTAAATAAACTGTCTGGGTGATGTAACAGCTATCCTGCTCCCATAGAATGCTATAGATCGTGGGTAGAACTAAATAAACTGTCTGGGTGATGTAACAGCTATCCTGCTCCCAGAGAATGCTGTAGATCGTGGGTGGAACTAAATAAACTGTCTGGGTGATGTAACAGCTATCCTGCTCCCATAGAATGCTGACGATCGTGGGTGGAACTAAATAAACTGTCTGGGTGATGTAACAGCTATCCTGCTCCCATAGAATGCTGTAGATCGTGTGTGGAACTAAATAAACTGTCTGGGTGATGTAACAACTGTCCTGCTTCCCTAGAATGCTGTAGATGGAAGGTGGAACTAAGCAAACTCTCTGGGTGATGTAGCAGCTGTCCTGCTCCCCTAGAATGCTATATATTGTGTGTGAAACTAAATGAACTACCTGGGTAATGTCACAGTTATCCTGCTCACCTAGAATGCGTGGGTGGAATCCTCGATCGAATCACGCCAGTCATTTTGTATATCGACTATGGGTGTACCTGATGAAGGTTATTCAACAAGGAGAGCAAACTCGGGAAAATAAGGGTTGACACCCCCAACAAAAAAAATCACTCAAAATTGCGGGTATATTCCAACCTCAAATTCGGCTTCATCAAACATTCTCATAAAATGTTCAGCAAGATCATGAGTCTTACATCAGTCATCAGGTTGAATTTAGTGCCATTGGCCATGCCATGCTCCCTCATGCGAAACTAATATCATTCATTCATGAACTACATTCAACAACCAATAGCAACACCCAAAACAATCTCATAAAAATTCATTTCTTAAAAGCATTTGATAAGGTTCTACATCGCAAACTCCCTCTATAAATTGGAATACTACGGCATCAGAGGACAATCTCTTTACTGGATATTAGTCTTCCTAATAGAACCTAAACTGCGGTAATACACGGAAAGACTTCCAACAACAATCCCTGTTCCCTCTGGCGTCCCACAAGGCACTGTCTTCATTCCGGTCTTTTTTCTGGTCTATACTGTTGATCTACCAGATTACATGACCTACAGCAAGTTCAGAATTTTGCGGACGAGAGTATCATTTACAAACCCGTCAGATCCCAGAGTTACTGTGCAAAAGTCCAGGTTGATCTTGATCTTGACGTGGCATCAAAATGGGAAAGGGACTGGTTGATGGTCTCCCATCCTGACAAGTGCGCAGTTCTATCAATTATATAAAATAAGCAATCACCTAAATTCAGCGGCATCCTTTACAATCATCAACTAGAAATTGTTATCTCTACAAAGAACATTGGTATAGCATTACGATCAAATTTAAAATAGAACAACTATATCAACGATTTTACACCCCATGGATATAAAGCGCTTGGTTTTCTAAAACCTTACCTTAAGACAGCAAATCAGAATATCCCATGTCAGGCATTCCAAGCACTGGTCCGACCAAGCCTGAGTAGTCTTGTACAGTTTGAGACCCCCACACAGTAGATTCTAATTCCAAAAATTGAGATGGTCCAATGGCGAAATGCAAACATATAAATCAATAACACTGACCGCCACAATAAAACTGAAATATTCTATTGCGGTCAACCAACTCATGGTGGCGACCGTAAAACTTTCGAAGTGAAGACTTCAGCTTAACCAAAAAGAACCCTTGGTTCAGTAGCTTCCTTGTTAGCAGCAACCCTCTACCAAGGAAATCCCGAAATGAACCACAAGGTCTGGAATATCATATCAACTGAGATATATACTCCATATGCAGGTGCAGCTGGAATGTTGCTACATACAAATGAAAAGTTCACAATAGGAAAATTGAAATCATCTCTTTTGTCCTCAGGTTTCTTTCTTAACCGGACCTCACTGTCAATTTAAAGGAGTAGATCAAAGTATGAAGCAGACATATCTACATGTATTGTCCAAGAAATATAGAAAACAATGCAATTTTGCTGGGTCTATCTGAAAACTCAATACTAGTAAGTGATTTCCAATAAATGTCTGGATTATAAAAAGGTTGTTTTTCTAATCCCAGATAAAGATCTCTTTTGGGCAAATTTCATTGTTAAAATGTTCCTGAAACTCATTTGACATAATTATAATTCACACAGCGTGATAATCCATGTTTTATTGCTAATACCAAGACATCCATATTTTTAATACTCACACTCACCCGCCACGATATAACTGAAATATTGTTGAAGTGGCTTTAAATACCATAACTTTAACCCTTAAACGCGAAGAGCCGGATAGTCAATGTTTTATTTCTATTACCCTGACATCCTTCAGATGTGTTTTATTTCTATTACCCTGACATCCTTCAGATGTGTTTTATTTCTATTACCCAGACATCCTTCAGATGTGTTTTATTTCTATTACCCAGACGTCCTTCAGATGTGTTTTATGACGTGTATAATAAAAGGAAGAAATATGGAGTTTATAATTTTATTATTATAATTGTCAAGTATCGATTCCCCGTTTGTATTACTGACGAAGAAAAACTCTAGAAGTCCTAGGTCAAGGACACGTATTCTATTACATCAGATAACCCGTAGGAACCAGGATCAATGAAAGGAATATATGTTGAGCTGATGTTACCATCAATCACTATCAGGCAGAAAAAAATAACAGATTGATTTTGCTATTTAAAGCCTGGTCCTAAACAAATGTACCAACAGGATATACAAATATATGCTACATCAGACACTTCGAATTGTTCAGTGTATATATATATGTTTATTTAGAATAACTACCTAATTACATCTGGGGTGGGGGAGGGGGGCATATACAAGTGTGTTACATGTACCTGCAGTGCGTCTAAAATATAATTATGCTGCAATATATATACATGTATATAAGATTACAGTGATAGTCGAGCTACCCACTGATACAAACAAGTGGCTGTACTGTCGCCTGGTATCTTCAGGACCGGTAAAAACAACCACAATCTTCCTCGTTAAGAGATAAGCACGCTAATCGGTACGTGTGTACAACAGAGTCGACGGTGGTCTGATCATTTTGACAACATCAAGTTCATTGATCGTAACCACATTACCAGCGGCTCCATGTAATTTCATATATAATTCCATGCGAGGTCATTGTGTTGTACCGGAATTTGACACGCTTAATTTGCAAACGAAGGAGATGCCGATTCAATATAGACACGGAAAAAAGGAGGGGGGTATTTTGTAGCATAATGTAGAAAGGGAATAGTTTGTTTTGCAGTTTAAGGTATATTGTAATTCTTGAAGATCGTTGCCTCGTATTATTTTCTTGAAGAAATAACACTAGACGACGTATTTCAAGGATAAACATTCTGACAAAGAAAGAATAACATCGTTGTGGTTTAAACAAGGGATTAAGCGACTTGTAGGAGAACAAAAGTTGTGTCTGATTTGATCGATCTCTTAAATAAGGATATGCCGGAGTAAGCGTTCGTACTTGGGTCAATTCGACTCATGCAAAGAGTGAGAAGAGTTAGAAGATACCAAAGAGGTAATCAGAATCCGTAAATCTAAGAAAGACAGACAATACAATGGCCAAGAGAAAAAGGACAAAAAACACAACACAGAAAACCAAAGATCGAGCAACATAAACTCACTAAAATCGGGGGGTTAACTCGGGTGTAACAATGTAAATGGTGTTTGTTTAATCCATTGAATGAATCGCTTGGTAGTTTGCCATTTTCCTGCTTTCAGCTTAAATATAATTAAGCTATGAAGCAAAAATATATAACTATTATCCTGGAACAGTTTTTTTTAAATTGTTAATTATTGCGGCTATTCACTATAGTTATCTCGTATTATGTTAAGTTTATTGCAGACCTTTTCTTATCCATTTGTATTTTCTCTGTCTGTAACAATAATTACATCAGTTTAGTTAAGAAAAGTTCGAAGGCATCAAAGAGGCAATCATAAGTTGTAAATCGTAAAAAGACAGACAATGCAACGACCAAAAGAAAAAGGATAGAAAGACAAACAATGATTCACAGTTTACTACACAGAAAACTACAGACTGAGCAATACGAACCCACTTAACCAGGTTTTTGTTTAATGTCAGGTTTTGTAATGTTTCTGTTTCTTTGTATCTAGATCGTCACTTTAATCCTAAACCGAATCTGTGGAGTAACGTTTAGCGTGCTCGCCTCGAGTGCGGTATATCGTGGGTTCAATCCACGGTCGAGTCGAACCAAAAACTATAAAACTGGTGTGTTGCTTCTCTGCTACGCACATGGTTCTTACGAGTAAGAAAATGGACTGGTTGGTTCGAAATCAGAACAATGCGTCATAGTGTAGCGACAGTTTACCCGCGGACTGTTGTTTCTGTAAGCTAGCACTAGAAACACCCAACTCGGCATGTTGGTATAGTACAAAGCGAACATCATCATCTCGTCAAAATGTAACTTGTTCTCGCCAAAATATAGCTTTAAATAATAACCACCCACTCACTCATTTACTATAGCGCTGTGTATACCACATCATTTCATTTTAGTGAGGTTCGTGTTGCTCAATCTTTAGTCCTTTACTACAACGCTGTGTGTACCACATCATTTCATTTTAGTGGGGTTTGTGTTGCTCGATCTTTAGTCCTTTACTACAACAGTGTGTATACCACATCATTTCATTTTAGTGGGGTTCGTGTTGCTCAATCTTTAGTCCTTTACTACAACGCTGTGTGTACCACATCATTTCATCTTAGTGGGGTTCGTGTTGCTCGATCTTTAGTCCTTTACTACAACGCTGTGTATACCACATCATTTCATCTTAGTGGGGTTCGTGTTGCTCGATCTTTAGTCCTTTACTACAACGCTGTGTATACCACATCATTTCATTTTAGTGGGGTTCATGTTGCTCAATCTTTAGTCCTTTGCTACAACGCTGTGTGTACCACATCATTTCATCTTAGTGGGGTTCGTGTTGCTCGATCTTTAGTCCTTTACTACAACGCTGTGTGTACCACATCATTTCATTTTAGTGGGGTTCGTGTTGCTCAATCTTTAGTCCTTTACTACAACGCTGTGTGTATCACATCATTTCATTTTA
>MJUT01003495.1:51692-62931 GCA_002080005.1 Gigantidas platifrons
CGTGACTTGCAGGTGCAAATAAAAATAGCTATCGAAAACTCCTTACTATCGAAAACTTCTTACCAGACCATCCCCACCCCTAAACCATATACATTGTACATGTATATTTATGATCAGGGTGACTAGGCAAATTAAATGCCTTATAACTCATTCCCCAGGGGGTCATAAATAACCCCACCCCCTACCTAAGGTGAACTTTTTAATGGTTGAGGCCTGGGATCATCCACATCCCCATATTTATAAAACATTAACAAGACCAAATGATTTTGACTTGCAACTCGGCTGTTGCATCTCTGATGCTTTCTCGATTTTTTTAGTGTAAATTAGTTTAAAAAAAATTTATTTAAAATTATTTTTCAGAAATATATGGATGTCCACCTTTTTGAATGAGCTTTGGAAGAGAACATTATTTGTGAACTTATCTGAAATAGAATCACAATACAAATGTACTACTAGTATGGTTTTTGTGCAATCAAGTAAAATTCTATCACAGAATAAGTGTACAATGCATGGTTTAATAGCTATACATGTAGGTTACAAGAAAGAGTGGCGATGCGAATGACATCAAAGAATGTTCATCAAATTTTAGATCTGTGTAAAACAATAAAACTAAAAACTCCATCAATTGTGATGAAGTATATACTTCATATAATATGAGTTTACATACTGGAGATGGATGGCAGTCTGGTGGTGCTTCGGATGAAAGGAGATTAAATACTGGAGATGGATGGCGGTCTGGTGATGCTTCGAATGATAGGAGATTACATACTGGAGATGAATGGCAGACTGGTGATGCTTCGATTGATAGGAGATTACATACTGAAGATGAATGGCAGACTGGTGATGCTTCGATTGATAGGAGATTACATATTGGAGATGGATTGCAGTCTAGTAATGGTAATTGTAAACAGTTAACAACCAGTGATGTGCTACAAGATCATGCAAGGACAAAAACATATGTTAAACCTTATAAATGTGGTAAAACATTTACAGGAAATGCTAACATCCAGAAACACAGTAGAACACATACAGATGATAAACCTTATAAATGTGGTAAAACATTTACAGGAAATGCTAACATCCAGAAACACAGTAGAACACATACAGATGATAAACCTTATAAATGTGGTAAAACATTTACAGGAAATGNTAACATCCAGAAACATAGTAGATTACATATTGGAGATGGATTGCAGTCTAGTAATGGTAATTGTAAACAGTTAACAACCAGTGATGTGCTACAAGATCATGCAAGGACAAAAACATATATTAAACCTTATAAATGTGGTAAAACATTTACAGGAAATGCTAACATCCAGAAACACAGTAGAACACATACAGATGATAAACATTATAAATGTGATATATGTGGTAAAGGATTTAGTAAAAGTAGTGGCTTACAGTTACACATTAGAACACACACAGGTGATAAACCTTATGAATGTAATATATGTGGTAAAGGATTTAGTGTCAAAGGTAACTTACAGATACACATTAAAACACATACAGCTGATAAACCTTATAAATGTGATATATGTGGTAAAGTATTTAGTCGATATCAAAGCTTACAGAGACACATTAGAGCACATACAGGTGATAAACCTTATAAATGTGATATATGTAGTAAAGTATTTAGTCGATATGAAAGCTTACAGAAACATATTAGAGCACATACAGGTGATAAACCTTATCAATGTGATATATGTGGTAAAGGGTTTAGTAATAAGGCTGTCTTACAAAGACACGTTAGAACACACACAGGTGATAAACCTTATCAATGTGATATATGTGGTAACGGATTTTGTCGAAATGAAAACTTACAGAGACACATTAGAAGACATACAGATGATAAACCTTATAAATGTGATATATGTGGTAATGCTTTTACTGAAATTTCTACCTTAAGGAGACACATTAGATCACACACAGGTGATAAACCTTGTAAATGTGATATATGTGGTAAAGCATTTACTGAAATTTCTACCTTAAGGAGACACATTAAATCACACACAGGTGATAAACCTTATAAATGTGATATATGTAGTAAAGGATTTAGTCGAAATGAAAGCTTACAGAGACACATTAGAACACATACTGGTGATAAACCTTATAAATGTGATATGTGTGGTGAAGGATTTAGTGAGAATAATAGATTACAGGCACATATTAAAACACATACTGGTGATAAACCCAATCAACATGATTTGCATGAAATTAATGTGGATCAGATCTTACAGAAACACTTTAGAACATTTACAAGTGATAAACCTTATAAATGTGGTATATGTGATAGAGAGTTTAGTTTTAGTGATTCCTTACTGTCACACATTATAATACATACTGGTGATAAACCTTATAAGTGTGATATATGTGGTAAAGGATTTAGTTGGAATTGGAACCTGCAGAGACACATTAGATCACACAGCAGTGATAATCCAATGTAATAAAGCATTTATATTGTTAATAGTAGCTCACAAAAACACATCAGAACACATACATTGTACAGGTGAATAACCTTATAAATCGGATATACTGGCAAATAGTTTTAGTATGAGTTGTAGCTTACAGACACACATTAGAACACATACGGTGATACACCTTATAAATGTGATTACATGTATGTAGTAAAGGGTTTAGTATGATTTAATTTGTAGCTTACAGATACACATGCATTAGAACACATACAGGTGATAAACCTTATAAATGTGATTATGTAGTAAAGGGTTTAGTATGATTTAATTTGTAGCCTACAGACACACATTAAAACACATATAGGAGATAAACCTTATAAATGTGATGATGTAGTAAAGGGTGTAGTATGATTTAATTTGTAGCCTACAGACACACATTAGAACACATACAGGTGATAAACCTTATAAATGTGATTATATAGTAAAGAGTTTAGTATGATTTAATTTGTAGCTTACAGACACACATTAGAACACATACAGGTGATAAACCTTATAAATGTGATGATGTAGTAAAGGGTTTAGTATGATTTAATTTGTAGCCTACAGACACACATTAGAACACATATAGGAGATAAACCTTATAAATGTGATTATGTAGTAAAGGGTTTAGTATGATTTAATTTGTAGCCTACAAACACACATTAGAACACATATAGGAGATAAACCTTATACATGTGATTATGTAGTAAAGGGTTTAGTATGATTTAATTTGTAGCTTACAGACACACATTAAAACACATACAGGTGATAAACCTTATAAATGTGATGATGTTGTAAAGGTTTTAGTATGATTTAATTTGTAGCTTACAGACACACATTAGAACACATATAGGAGATAAACCTTATACATGTGATTATGTAGTAAAGGGTTTAGTATGATTTAATTTGTAGCTTACATACAGGTGATAAACCTTATAAATGTGATGATGTAGTAAAGGGTTTAGTATGATTTAATTTGTAGCTTACAGACACACATTAGAACACATACAGGTGATAAACCTTATAAGATGCATGTGATATATGAGGCAATGTATTTCTGTAATATTAATAAAGAATTTTTAGATTACATAAGTATGTATCTTTTTAATCTTATGTTAATGTACATGTGCATAGTAATACATATGGGTCATTATCCAAATACAGACACTTTTCTGTTATTATGCAAGTATAAGACAAATATCAACCAAATTGATTGGAGAAAACATTTTTGCATGAAGGCACATCAGCTTTCTATAGTTTTACCATCTAAATCCAGATTGGTCCAATTGCGAATTTATAATTGCTACACAAAGACCTGTTTTTTCCTTGGTGTTACCTGTTATTTTTCCAAAATTATTTGCTTCTGGTCAATTGTACTATTCAGATGTATTAAACAGTAATATTCAGAACAAAATATTGCTCTTTTACTTTAACCTATGCAGAGAAATTGTTCAAACATTGTCATATACTTATAAGGTATAATCTAACAAGCTGATGGGAGTATACTGTTTAGACCTGGTAACACCAGGGACATATCTTCATAACAGTAAACACCATGGACAAAACTGATATTTTTCATGCATTAAACCAATATGTTGAAAAACTGAATATTGTACTGAAAACATTTAAGAAAACAAAAAATATAGGTTGATAGTTGTGTTTTTTTTTCTTGAATTAAATGTTTACATTCATGAAGAATTTTTCCCTGGTGTTACCTTTGTCATCTGTGGTGTTACCTCTTGTCAATGGTGTTACCTCATGTAAATTGTTTCATAAAAAGGATAAATGATATAATTGAAGTAAATTATATTATAGTTGAATAAAGTTGACTTTGATAACTATGTATAAGTCATCTTTTCTTTATATAAAGTGAAACAAACTACAATTATGAAAACTTGTTTGTTTCATAATGCAGCTTAAATGGAATTCCACAACTACATATCCAAATATTGTGGAAAAAAAACTTGTGCTCCAAGAAAATATCCTAAATTATGCATAATTTCCCTGTGTATGAAAGGTTTCTTGGAAGTATTTCAGGGGCGGATCCAGGGGGTGCACCCGGCCTGCGCCCCCTCCCCCCTGAAATTGGAAAAAATATGATTGGTTTGCATAAAATTGTGATTTTTCACACGAAATACCCTAAAAAATACCGCCAAGTTTTGTGAAAAATAAAAAAATCCTGTCATTTGTCCTTTAAGTCGTTCACCAAATGAACAACCACACACACCATTACCACCAATCTCTCTCTCTTTCTCTAATTCCTTTCTTCTTCTGTTCTTTTTCAATTTACACATATTAATGTAAGAAATATTCATATGCATGCATGCTCTATCAAATAATGTTGTAACTCATTGTATATAAGAGAAGACTTCATAAGTTTGTTTAACTTGTGTCTTATCCTTTTTGCATATTTGAGCAAATAAAATATGTTTAAGCTAAACTAAACTATATAAAAAATATTTTAATAAAAAGAATTATATTTTGTTGGCAACGGTAACACCACGGACTGAAAGGTATGACGGGGTGCTACTTAGTTATCTAGAAATATTTTGTTTCCTGGTGGTTTTCCCGACTGCATATTATGTGAATATGTCATTGTAATGTACATTTTTTGCAGGAAAAACGAATAGGCTAAAGCAAAACGGGAATGAAAATATTTGATGTCACCAAATAATGAACAGGAAAAAGTGTGTATTTTGATAATGATCCATATACACATTTTGAATATTTTGTTAAAATCATCAAAAGTCAATAATTGTATATTATTAGGGACCGACCATTTAACTTGCAGGGGGGGAAGGGTTATGGTTTTTTTTTTTCATTCAGAATTTTTTTTTCGGACAATACAAGAGTTAGAATTTTTTTATTTTTTTTTTGTCACGCTATGCACAAAATTTTTCTCCAGATTGTAACAGGTTATATGACAAAAACTTTGAATCAATTTATTTTTTTTCAGCAACATTGGGAATCAGAATATTTTTTTAGAAAATAACCATATCCCCCACCCTTGCAAGTTAAATGGTCCGTCCCTTAGTAAAAAAAAAATGTTGTTATTTTTTTTATCTTGTTTATTTCTATTTTTCTTGTTTTTATATGATCACAAAAATTGTTTTGAGGTCATACATTGTATTATGTTATTGATCTGTTGTCCATCTGTTATGAGGGGCCTGGGTGGCTCAATGAGTTAGGTCGCTGGATCTAACAGCTCATACAAGCCTATCACCAATACGGCATGGGTTCGCGCCCAGCTTGGAAAATTACAAAAAGGGTGCACTCTACTCGCAGTCGCAAGTGATAAATTAAGTTCACCAGTTGCTTGTCCAGGTTCGGTGGTTCTCTCCGGGTACTCTGGCTTCCTCCATCACGAAAACTGGTCGCCATGATATAGCTGAAAGTGACGTTAAAACACCAAAAATCAAATCAAATCCATCTGTTATGTGTACCTTGTCCGTCTGTAGTGGGCAAATTTTGTTTTCGTGTGATAACTTTAATTCTGGTTGACCGAACCTTCGAAATTTTTATCACAATAATCATTGGCACAGAATGAAGGTCGGTGCAGATTCTAGGTATTGTAGCCAACTCCGTTGTCAAACAAGAGGCCCCTGAATACAACAATGGGTATTTCGGTTTATTTTTAGCTCACCTGGCCAAAGGCCATATGAGCTTTTGCCATCAGGTTTCGTCTGTCGTTACCTTTTCACATTTTAATCTTCTCCTCAGAAACCACTGAGCCAATTTAGACCAAACTTTGGTGGAATGGTCCTTGGATGGCCCCCTTCCAAAATTATGTCCGGTGATCCCGACTTCCAACCAAGATGTCCACCAAGCTAAAAATAGAAAAATTAAGGGGTTGAAATTTTAATTGTCAATTGCTGCTTTAGTATAAGTCCAAATGAGCTGAAATTTTAACTGCAACTACATGGCAAGGAGTAGTTTAACATATATTCCGTTTTTTTCTGTGAAATTTTTCTTTCAGCCGATTTATACCAAGTATGCAAATTAGACATATTTTGATTTAGATCACATTTAAATCTCTTCTGAAACTGCTGAACCAAATTAAACCAAACCTGGCAGGGATAGTCCCTGGGTGGGTCCCTTTCAAAATTGTGTCTGACAGCCCCACCCTCCATTCAAGATGGCTGCCTAAGGGCAGTTTCAAAATAAATGGCTCCTATTGCTATAGCTGTCTAATTTACTCATTTTTATGATTTTATTGGATCTAAATAGTTCAAAAGATCTGTAATGATTTGATGTTTGTTACTGCAAAAAATCTTTACGATATCTAGAATAAAAAAAAAATATGTCCAAACAACATGTCAAAATTGTCAGGAGTGCAACCCTTTTTTGTGACACTTTAAAAAAAACCTTAATTTTCAACAACCTACCACAGTGCTAAATCAAGCAATATGTTATCAAAATCTATTTCATCACAAACTTTGATATGTTGACATACTTTAAGATAGCAATATATCATGCTTCACATTTATTATGGCATAAAAATATGGCTTTGTAAAAAAAGATGTACCTAGTCAGGAGTGCAACAAACATTTATGCAAGTTTTCCTAAATTACATTGTAGAAATGTTGTCTTTTAGTTTTCAAAGATATGGGGTATAAATAAATCTTAATACATCATTGCTACTTCAAAACCATAGTTAAAGGATACACTAAAATCAGTAGTAAGGCCAAGAATGTCACATTAAAGGGAGCACCTTCAAATGTCAGGAGTGCAACATCTGATATTTTCTTAGACATATTTTCTTTTAAATGTAACTAATATCACATTTATCTTTCTATTTCAACAGAGACTGACCAAGAGAACAGATAAAACCCATTTACCTGTTTGAGATACATAAAATATCTCTCGCAGAAGCATTTGATTCATGTCAGAAGTGCAATTAGTTTTAAGTGATCTTCTACACACTCTAAATTATAGCTTTCTATATGGATGATTTAAATAAAATGAAATTCTGTCAAGTTTAGAATAATGTTTGAAAAAATTAAAAGTGCCAATAGCATTTTATGTGCTTTTAATTTTATGTAATAAAGCATTTTTGTTCATTTTAAATAGTCTCATGCTTTAATATCTATTAGGTATTAATACTAGAGACATTCTCTGACAAGGGAACATGTTTTCTAGGTTCATTAGCTATTGGAGATTAATTGACTTGATAAAAGTTTATGATAAATGCATTTATCTATTTTCTTATAATAGATAATTTATGGTTGACCATGTAAATGTTGCACTCCTGACATAAATATTTAAAAATCATTGAAATTTGATATAACCAATTTTCTAAGTATCCAAAAAATACTTGTAATTGTACATTAAACATCTATTTTCAATATTAATTTAGATTAATACATGTTTTAAATGTTTTTGTATAGTATATTTCAAAAATAAGTTGGAATTTTCGAGAAGTATGGCTGTAAACAAGTTACAAATAACTAGAAAAATGTTACTTTAAGAAATGATTATCATTAAAACTTGGTAAAACTAATGCTTGAAAGAACACCAACTGATTTTTCCCCTGTGAATTGTTTTTAAGTTAATAAGTCTCTTTTTTTTCTTGATGGCAATATAATGTCAGGAGTGCAACATATCCTGATAAAATAGTACCATTGATAAAATAATGATAATTTATAATAAATTGCCTTTTCTAGCCTATAAAAGTATTCTAATTATTTCTTTATGATTTATCTAATATATTAGAGTGGTATAATAAAATTTTCAAATGTAATTAAAAATATTGCTGCTAAAACTGGGTATTAAAGAAGCAGTATGGCAAAAAATTGTTACAAATTTCCAAATACTGTCATTTTTGTACAAATATTTCATTGAAACAGGTAAAAATTATTGTATGAGTTAACAGTAACATTTAAAATGTGATATTTTCTTCTTTTTTTTCTTTATTATAAAATGTCAGGAGTGCAGCAAGAATAGACAAAATGTTTTTCCTACAACTGATTATTTTGCGATCTTTCAAAGAATCAATGTGATTTTTTTTTACAAATGGCTTCTTATCTTTAAAGTTTGAAAATTTTGCTGTCTTAAGTAAAAATATTCATTATTATTTTGATAATAAAAACTTTATCAGGTACACAAAAAAATGAATGTAGATTGGACAAAAATATTGAGAATTTTTCATAAATAATAGCTTTTAAGAAGAACTACAACTACCAATAACCCAATATTTTGCACAAAAAGTCATTTATATCAGTTGCATTGTTTGAGAAACCATTGTACAAAATAATTGAGACTAAAGATTGTTAAACTGATATAGAATAAGTATGTGTTTTACATGTTTTTTATGCCAATTTGTGTTCAATAAAAGGTTCTTAAAAAATTATTGCTTATCTGTTCCTAGTTTTATCACAGGCACTCGTATTCCGGACCCCCCCCCCCCTTTTTCATCATTTGGTCCCTCCGCGATTATGGTATGGATCTTTGTCTGGAAGTACATCTTAGAGCCATATATCCATATTTTACAACATTTAGTGTTACAACTTTCTCGTTCTACTAACTAATGTTTCTAGGTCCAGCTGCCGTTTTACTAAATAAACCTAAAGGTAAGAAACAATCGTCAAAATACGAAGAGGGAATCCTCGCTTCGACTCGATATTTTACAACAACGCGCCAGTTTTCAAAAGGATCTTCGCTTGTTCTCGTCTCAAAAATGATTTCCCTTCATTCCTATCTAGTTGATACGTACGAACAACACATATTTATTGATGAAATTCAAGTTTATTCTCGACGACACATCCAAATTTCCTCCACTCGTATCGTTTCAGGAGGTTTACCGAGCATATTTTGTTTCGAGTTATTTCATTGGTCGGAAAGATGTTCGGAACTTTTTTAGCTTGTTCTTCGCTACGCACGGCCAATCCATTTCGTATCGAGAGGCCTATTAAGCGGGAGTTTTAAACCGCGAAAAAAAGTGGAAAGTAAACCTTTTCAGCCAGTGTGTAATAAATGCACCAGAAAAAAAATTTACGAACATAGTGACATGGTAATAATATTGTCTGAAATGGAAAAATGCACTTCAAACATAAAGTTTGACAGATGACCATTTGATCACTGAAATGATCATAGAGAAAGGGACACTAGTTTATATCATAAAGCCAAACAAATCAACATTTTTGTACCTAGGCTCATCACAAATAATTAATGACACCCCCCCCCAAAACCCCTCTTAATGCAATTTCTGATGCCCAGTTTTGATTTAAACAGTTAAAATAAGTAAAACATGAGGGTGTGCATTTTTACTTCATGTTTCAATAAACCAATAAAAAAAATACAAAACACATTTTGTCCTCCCCCCCCCCTTTTTTTTACATCCACAATTTTAGGTGTGTGGTGTGCAAACCAGACTTTTTGTAATATTTCTTTCAGCTACAGAAAGAATTAAAGATCAAACTTTGTTGTGATACTCATGAAAAGCTCCTATTATGTTATTTACCTGAAAAAAAGATGTAGGATATGGGTAAATGTACATCATGTATATTGTACATAAAACAAAATCCAACAACATACAAGGAAACAACCATTTCACAAAGGAATAGCATATTAATTGCTGCTTTTCTTCTGGAATCTTCAACAACAAACCATTATGTGGGGAGACATAATGTTTTTGTCCTGTCCGTCACACAGAGACATACGTTTTTGCGGGCAAAAACAAACTAATTATGCTATGTTTCTGACTGTACTGTATCAGTATCAATAAGAAGAGTGATATATCTATCACAGTGATTTATCATGCTATGTCTCTTGACTGTACTGTATCAGTATCAATAAGAAGAGTGATATATCTATCACAGTGATTTATCATGGTATGTCTCTGACTACTGTATCAGTATCACTAAGAAGAGTGATATATCTATCACAGTGATTTATCATGGTATGTTTCTGACTACTGTTATTGCTATGTTTCTGACTACTGTATCAGTATCAATATGTATGGTAGCATGGATTTAAAACTATGCAATCAGTATCAGTCAACACTAATGTTGCGAGTTGGAATCCGTAAAATTGCAAAAAAAATACTGTGATTAATACAGAAGAAGAATTTGAAGACACCAAATGAGTCAGAATCAGAATCCGGAAATCGCAGAACAGATAACACAATGGTGAAAAGAACCAGGACAAACAACAATCTACAAAACACACACATAAAACTAACGATCGAGCAACACGAGCCCCACTTCAAGCTGAGGTTGAACCCATGTGCTCCGGGATGGTAGGCAGTTCCTGCTCCACTAGTGGCATCCGTCATGTTAATTTAGTTACAAACCCCGTGACAAGTCATGAATGAGGAAAGGACCGGAAGTGTTTCAGTTCAATTCTTGATGTTAATACTGTTGTGGCATCTGAAAGATTTGTTGACACACTTTTGACATCCAATTTGAAACCACTTTAGTCAAAAAGGCAAAACTGGGTTGATGTCTCATTTACTGTTACCCTAGATACGAAAACGTAACCCTCATTCCGCTTGTGCTCCATTTAGGGTTACGAATCGATCTCATTCAACGTATGGGAGCAAATTAAAATTTTCGTTCCGTGAATATTTCAACTTTCTTTTTGCATATCTGGTCATATCTTATTATTCCCAACAATTTTTAAGTAATGGTGATACGAAATAAGTGTTACAATCCCTGTTTCTATCTTCAAGACCGGTTTCGTATTTGAAAATTGTTACTTGTCCGCCATAACACCTTACGTAGACTCTCGCGATGGGCGGAGCCTATCCATATATGCCAAATATGGAAAACTGTTACTACGTTTTACTATCA
>MJUT01003495.1:70623-104234 GCA_002080005.1 Gigantidas platifrons
CAAATCCTTGCCTAGATGATCACAGTTTTTATTTTTCAAACATATTTTCCTTTTCTCATTTTAGTTTCAATTTTTAGTTTAAGCCACACAAACAAAAATCTTTTTAGATTCTCATCCCCTCCCTTCCCACTTTTTACCATTAAATTCACGATTTTCTATTTTCAATCAATTCATTTTCAAAATTTAACAAATTCTTCATTAGGGTATCAGTATACCAAATAAAGTATATATTTTTTTATTATGTAATGTTCTATCACGATAGTTACCATATGTATCTACTAGTTCTACAATATTTAACTCTAGTCCGTAAGGGGCCTTCGTGGTGATCGTTTGGTAGCTGGATTTACAACTACCTATGCAATCAGTACCTATCATCACCAACGTTGCGAGTTCGAATCTCGCCCAAGCGATACAACATTATGTGATAAAGTTTGCCAGTGACTTGTGGCAGGTCCGTGGTTTTCTCTGTGGTCTCCGTTTTACTCCACCAATAAAACTGACCCCCACTGAAATGTGTTGAAAGTGGTGTTAAACACCAAACCCAGTAGTCCGTACGTTTCCAATCATGCACGTTTACATTTTTTTTTATGTTTTTTTTATTGTATAGAACGCTGGGTTTTATGCAAATTCCCGATTTTTTTTCGTAGCATTACTGAAATTGTAATTTAAATCGTTTGACTGTTCATTTCAATAATAGGTAGCTAACTAAAGTTATCAATAACGTTTTTACCTTCATTAGAATGGAATAAACCTACAAAAGGGTTATCGGAAGTCATATATCGAAGAAGGGCAGGCAATGCGATGGCCAAAAGAAAAAAGGACAACATGATAAACAGTGGTGGTCTACAAAAAACTACACAGAAAACTGAAGATTGATCAGCACGAATCCCACTTAAAACCCGACGGAATTCTGTCGGTGACCACTTGAGTCTTTAGTTTTACATTGTATGGCAGTTCCAGGTTTTTTACGATGATCCGCCAGTCTGATTGTACAAAATATGAATGCTACCAAAATATGTCGAAAATAATTTAAAATAGTAAGAAACAACGAATTTTCTTTATTTAAGTATTTATTATGCAATTCATAATGCATCTGCTCAAAATCTTTCTAAAATACACTGTAAAAAAAGGTGCAACTTTACACTAAAAATGGTGGCAGCTTAGCTGCCACCAATATTGGTGTAACGTTTACCCTCTATATGAGGTGTGACATAACTCTGCACTAGTGTAACATTACTCTTAAGTGGTGTAACATAACTCCTAAGTAATGTAATTTAACTCCTATGCGGTGTAAAATATCATCTGTATGACAGGAAATATTACATCCTTTCATAAGACAATTAACACCAAATTATGTGTTAGTCACATTACCTATCACCATATCTAGGGTAACGTTTCACCAAAACTCATAGAGTAACCTTACACCACCCCACCTGGAGTAACCTTACACCACCCCTCCTGGAGTAACCTTACACCAAACCTCATAGAGTAACCTTATACAAGTATATGGGTGGCAGCAGAGATGCCCCAAATATGGTGTAACTTCAAACCAAAATGCATTTTTTGCATGCAGTGTGTACTAGACCTGTTTGTACCTGAAAAAAATGTATCAATTTTCTTTCACAGGTTACAAAAAATAAACACTACAGTAATGAGTAAAATGTCAAAAAGAGGAAATTGTGTAAAATATGTAAAAATTAGTATGATTAAAATGATGATCATATAATGAAACTCTTGACTGACTTTCTCAAGATTTCTAAATTCAAGTTAATGTTTTTCTTGTGTTCTGAATATTGATTTTGTTCATATAAGAGAACTTTTCGTTCCTTTATAGGTTGTTGATATTATGATTTGTTCGGCCTCTTTCATCTACTTTAGCATTGTCGAAAAAGAGACACATGTTCTAGACAATGGTTCTAAACCAGTTCCCAAATTTTCTGAGTAAGGAGCCTACTAGCAAAGAATTACCTTGTCAAAGAGGCTTGAAACATTAAAGTAACAGGTTATGTGTATCCATATTTAATATGCAATGTAACAAGTCTGCATTGTTCCCTGACTGCAAGTACAAATTAACTTAAAAACATACTTTAAATACCGTATTGGTCCTAATAAGCACACCTGCTCCTATAAGCGCCCCCTACCTAATTTACCAACAAAACATGAATAAGCGCCCTCTAAAATCATCATAAATTACCACTTTTTTGCAGAAAGATATCAATATTTGTTATCTTCGCCATGATTTTCAAACCGGAAATACAACTGTTAAAGGTATTCTGTATTGGAAACAGTTTCGGACAGGTAAAAAGTCTGCATTTTGCTGATCTCAATAAGCGCCCCCGTTTTCAATTTTTTTTAACGTCCTGGGTGCTTAATCCCGCAAATACGGTAGTATACATGTACAATCACATAAATATTACATCAAGTTATGATCAAGACCCTTCATAGAAGTCATGTGGTCATACTCTATTACAATAGTATCTTGTAAGAACAGTGAAACTTGAAGACTTACAGCAAAATAAAATCGAAGGTATAAAACGGATTTGATCTGAAGAGTGGTGAAATCGCATTAGCGGTCTTAAACCCATCCCATTTTTTTAGTTTAAGGTGGATCTCCAGTTATAAATATGGCTCCTTTAGACCCTCATTTCTCACTTTTGAGACAGACCAGTTCCTATTTTTAGCGATGTGAGATTTCCTTGTCTTGTACCCCCCGGTACAAGACAGCTCACACGCGACTTTTCCCGGTAAAATCTTTACTTCGCTTCAGCAATTCCAATCAAGATTTGAATTACTTTCATTTAACCACGATTCTATTACATAAGTATTTTTAAATTAATGTATGTATACTATTCTGCTAGCTAATAATTTAACTATCGTGCACCTTTCAATAGTTTCATGTTTCACGGTGTATGTCGAGTCAAAGTTTGTTTACTTTGAGTAAATAATAGAGTGCTCTCCCTTGTTAGTAACTAACGTTACCTCCATTTGACCAAATTCAAATATTTTTTCACAGCCACAGATGTAGTGTTGAGTTACATTTATCATATATTTATTAAATACATTGTATTTTATTATGAAATACATTTAAAATACTGCCAAGACACGGATGCATATGAATAAATTGAATATTTACTTCAGCAATGGAAATAAAATTTGCGGGAAAACGCTCGATCTGGAGTGTAAACAAAAACAATTAGGTAACAGCTGATAAAAGTGAGAAATGCACTTTTGCCGGTGTTAGATTCTATATATCTCAAAAGCTGTAATTCCCTCTGTAAATCAAAGATATATGCTTAATGTTTAAAAACTTTACCAAAAAGTAACAATCTTTATGCTTTTATGAACTTATTCATTAGTTGCAGTGTTTGATCATTTGACTTAAATTCTGATTTGTTTCCCCAGGGACTATTATACTATAATAGTATAATAGTCCCAGGTTTCCCAATGTGTTCAAAACTGTATATGTTGAAAACTGTCGTCAAGTTGGCACTAAATATACCCCTCGCTCCTTATTTTAACTTGTTCGTGTCAATATTCATAAAATCTTATGTTAATATCAAATTGCATGTGTCGACCCCATATAGATACTAATAATCCACCTATATAGGGTCGACACATGCAATTTGATATTAACATAAGATTATATATATGAAGGCGAACTAAACGCCTGTGGTATGTACACGCACGTCTATATGTCATCGTTACACTGACAAGGTAAAGTGATCTTGTTACAATGATTTAGTTCATAAACTTTGGAGTTAGTTTACATTACTGATGAAAATCTGTATCATTTTTGCGGAAAGATTTTTTATTTAGGACAGTTGACACCATATAACATTAAATGTATGTTATATGATAAGATAAGATAAGATATTCTTTATGCCAATCAATGACCCATACAGGGCATAGTCACTACAATGATTGTAACAATATATAAATTCCAACTTAACTTACACCACATACTGCGGAAACACCTCTTTTTAAAATTATTTACGCTGTAGATGATGTAACATAACACCGATTTTTTACAGTGTAAATGCTATGATTCACCCGTTTGTTGTCGAATCTTTAAAAGTTAATAACACTACACGAAGAAGGAATATATTATCTGTATAATTGTGTACCAAGTAATTTGAAAGAGTGTGATTTAGATTTAAAGATTGCCTAAATATAGAGAGACCTAGATATATTAATTCAAAATTTGACGGTATGTGGAGACAGGGACTTTATTATACTATTTTGTTCACTTGGAGGTAGTATTTCCCAAAATTCAGGTATACTTTAAAATGTTGTAATGAAGTTCATCAGTATTGCAGTGTGAGTAACCAAACATCATGTAGACCTTTTATGAACATGTATAGGCTACACCAAGGTACATGCCGATATGGCTTGTAAACGTCCGTTTTATTTCTTAATATGGTCATGATAAAACTATTTTCTTGCGACTTAAAGATAATACTTTTATTTTACATATACTCGTCAACTAAATCTATACTTCTAACAGGTAATATCACCCGCGCTGTACTAGTTAAGATTCAATGTTTGCACCATCCAAGTTTTATAATTCAGTGCCCTCATTAGGTTAACGTTAGAATACAAGCGTCTTTGTGATTCAAACGCACAATTAACCAATTATGGAACAGTAGCGTCACCAAACGGGAGAATCGGTGAATGATTCCTATTAGACCCCCAAATGAAATAACTAAATGTTTTATGGTCCAACCCATCAAGAGGGGAAAAAAAGAAATCTGCATTAAAATTGTGAGAAAAATTAAAATTCTATATACAATGTATCTTCCAAATACACGAAATTAGAAATAAAACAATCTAATTAAAATTAGATCTCCGCACTTGCTACCCATTTTCTATCAGTTGTTTTTACTCACGCAGCGAATAAAAACAACTGATAGAAAATAGTGAGCAGAATATCTAATTTTAAATACAATCAAACAAAATATTTCTTCATGGAGATTATAAAAACATTTAAACAAAGTATTGCAAACATTTTCGACGGCACAACCGTTTTCGTCAGTTGCAAAACATAAACTGCCAAAAGATACAAAAAACAACAAGACAACGTCATAACGTCTAATCGTGATACTATGACGTCGTAAAAAATTATTAACTAAAAAAGATCCTGAACATTATGAATAAATAAAATACACAAAGCTCTAGGTCAACCTCTGTGTAATTTAAGACCTGTTAGACCGATTATTTTCTTTTGTTTATACCCTCTTGTTGAGTGTTACACATCTTAATGAACAATGATTTGAAACAGAAACAATGTTAAAGGATCGGATACAAAATCATCTTTCTGATATCAGAACATGTAAAAAAATATGACAAGCTGGTTTCAATACATTTTAATTCAAAAGGCCATACCATCGACGATTTCAGATTTGCAGGAATAGAAATTTCAAGAAAAAACAACACAATATATAGGCAGACCCGCGAATCATTGTTATCAGAGTTATTTGCCAAAAATACGGGTTTCGAGGACAGTCAAATGTCTCTCCTCTCAACCGGTATTTTTCGCAAATAACCCTCACTAACAGGATATATTTGTATAGAATTTCTCGAAAGGAAATTCATTTAAGAAAAGTCATCAAACACTGAAACACCCATGTAATAAGTTCATCTTGCAGTAAACACTTCCAGGTCCTTTCCTCATTCATGATCACTTATCGGGTTTGTAACCAATTAACACGACAGTTGCCACTAGTGTAACGGGAACTGCCTACCCTTCCGGAGCAGTTCACCCCCAGTTTTTAGTGGTTTCGTGTTACTCGATCGTTGGTTTTATGTGTATGTTTTATAGATCGTTGTTTGTTCTTCATTTTTGTCGTTTACCGGTAGAACGCCACGCAAAGCGACATTTTTGTCGTTTTTGACAAACATTGATAAAAGAGTGTTATATGCAAAAACACAATTCGCGATTGACACAGTAAATATATATTTCAATAGACAGGTAAAGAAACTTTATTTGAAATTCATGATTTTGAAGTTTTAAATGACGTCATCGTGAAATATGACGTCATAATTCACCGGACTAGCTCAAGATGACCGACGCCGCAGAATCACGTTCTGACTGATACAGATACCGATGAAGAATTAAATATTGACGAAGCTGTACCAGCTAACAGAGGACTGTGGGTTTCTGTTGTATATCCGGGGACGTTTGATTTACCAGAGTCGAGATTTCAAGAAGATACAGGGCCGTTCAACTTCACTCCTAATTCATCCATTTTATAGTATTTTTTTTTTTTTTTAAGTTTCTTGAGTTCGAAGATCATAATGTGAAACTAACAGTTATGCTAAACAGCATTTAACTTGTTATTTAGTAATAAAAACGTAGATATTAAATTTAGTGCGTATGACGCGTTTCCGGGATAACCTTTATCAGGTACGCTCGACTCCAAAATATTTCAGAGCCAAATAATTTTGAAATTTTTGACAGCAAATTAACCACAGCCAACGGGCATAAACTGAATAGCCAAAAATCGACTTAAATTACCTGTAACTTATGTGTTTGTATGTTTTTCTAAGTATGATACCTCTCCAGGAGTAATGATCATCGTGCCTACCCAACATCGAGATTGGACGACTGTAGGTTCGATATACCGTTCCATCAATGGTGGGGATTAACGAAACATTAATACATTATGGTATATAGCTTCTTCGCTAAGCATACAGTATAAAAACAAAGAATTTTGAGAATGTTAGAATAATGTGCTTGAGTTAAATGAAACGTCAATATGCGCACTGTTGTTTCATTGACCTAATAAATTACAAGGGGAGGTGTTGTTCTGGTACAAGACAGACATCGTCCTCTCATCAAAGCGTTACTCGCGATGAAATAGCTGACATAATCTCTCACTTGGTGTTAATAGCAAGTACTCACTTTATGAGTTGGTTACCTTGAAGCGATGCCATTTCGCTTGGAACATTGTATTTGGCCAACCAGGATTCATATTACCCGACTTTACAAGTTTTGAGGTGGGTAGGAGATACAGTAGTTAATTATTTTTCGTACTTTAAAAAAATGCATTGCCGAAAATAGTAAAAAGAAAATATCTTGTGGGGTACCCAATAAATATAGTGGGTAAAATCACTTCCGAAATAGGAGTTCCCTGGTTGTGTTGGACTTATCAGATATACCACTCGCCCTTCGGACTGGACATAAATGAGTGGTCCATCTAATGAGTATGTTACGTTCCTTAGACGTTACAAACACCTTGCAGTAACTCCTATGGATAAGTCACAGGTTGACATATGTAGACGTTGCCTAGGGGAGGTATTGTTTGAAACTTGTTTTCGTCATGAATGTAACTGAAATACTATTCATGTGACTTTAATCAACAATCGATCTAAACTTGCACTCTTAGGTCCATACCAGTACCATCTTTTTTCACCTAGATAATTTATTATTTGTAAACTCGTCTTCCGTATGACTATATGTAACTGAATAATGATCAATTATCAAGTGATAATTAAAGTACACTTGACTCAGGCGAGGTCCAAATCAGAATTGGTAAATAGAAGATTTTAGAATATTGATTAACTGATTGATGTCTCACGTCAAATAAGCAGTATTTCAACTACACTCGCACACGGATGAGTTGCTTCCCTACTAAACTCGAAGAAACGATCTTGTCTATTCGTAGTAGTTAATAAACTTTATTCAATGCTCAATTTTACCCCGAAGGGTTGAAGGCATATACAAGGGATATATCTTACTTCGACTCTGACAAAAGAATGCTGTTCGGTTGGATGTTTTTATGTCCACGTGTGAAAGAGAGTGATTGTTGTTTAACGCCAAATTAGCATTTTTCAGCTATATCATGGCGAGTATAAGTTAAATTCAATGAGATAATGAGGATGATGTCCGCTTTGTACTACACCAAGACACTTTGTTGAATTTATTATAATTCTAGCTGACTGAAACAACAGTTCACGGGTACACATGTCGCTCCACTCCGGTACTCGAACACATTATCCTGATTTCGAACCACCCAGTCGTTGCTCTTTCTTCTTAATGTTGCGTAAAGATTTAGAGATTTTTGACACGACCGGGGCTCGAACTTGCGATCTACCGCATTCAAGGCGAACACCCTAGCAATTACACTACTGATACGGTTCGTGTGAAAGGTGGTGTCTGACAATACTAATAAAATAACAACAAAGGTAACAAGATTTGAGAAATATTGTTATACCTTAGAAATTGTCTTAAGAGATTGATTTTCTGTATTGAATGGTAAGCTCAGAACAGAGAATAGAAATGTAAGAACAATTGGATGTAACCTCTATTTTGGATGGACAAGTAAAAATGTGTACTACAGCACATAGACAAAAGAAAATTATTTCGCCAATTACGGTTTAAGGCTTATGATGTTTAATGCCACTTTCAACACTATTTCAGTTATATCTTAGCGGTCAGTTTTATTGGAGGAGGAAACAGGAGTACCCGGAGAAAACCACCGACCTGCCGATAAATCGAGATTCGAATGCACATGACTGAGCGCACGTTACTGCGACGCCGTTTAAATAACCTTAGTTTCTGATTTAATGTGGTTGTTATTAGTTTTTATGATGCCATATCTACATAATCTTTATATTATAATAAACCGTAGGATATGAGAAATAATTTTCCGACAATATTTCTGAAATATATTGATATTTATTCTGTCGTATCCCCCCACGGAACCCCCTTCCGTATTAAAAACGTCCCGTCAGATGTAACATTTCTGTTATAAATTGATAAGATTTTCGGGCATTTCACGAAAACGCATGCACGGAAATCGCACCAAATCTGCTAAGAAAGTAAACGTCAAGATTCTTCCAACGTAATGTCTCGATGGCCGTTTTCTGTTAAGGTTTTTTGTTTTTATACGCATGTATTTAAGTCCATTCAATGTGTCAGATACTGAACTGAAATGCTGATCACCAACTTTAAAGGCTTTTCCCGTTAAATTTAGGTGAAGTTGAGTAAATATTTGTTCACTGTTATGCAGATCTATATTGTAAGAAATAATACAAGAAATTTTGAATTAAGATGACTTTTGAAAGATAAAGAAATATTGACCGAAATACGCAGTCTGAAAGAATGTCAACTTCTTAATTTTACTAAAAAAAAAAACGTAGCTTGGAATTTTAACGATTTATAACGCAGCACACAAATAAATCATCGACATTTGTATGTGCCAAGCAGTTAGTTCTATTCAAAGGCTACCATTAATACCAATCATGAGTATATTAAAATTAAAATAAACACGAACAGAATAAAATGCCAAGTCTGAATGGATTGTCCACTTCATCAATTTCGACGTCAAATGCGTTTTCAAGACTTTTGTGAATTTTGCGCCTGTTAGCGTCGAAAACGTAAATAGTTTTTCCGTTGTTTGTACCAGGAATCTGATCACATTTGTCAAAACATATGGTCAATTAAAAGAAGAAAACTTGGAAAATCAAATACCGGAACCACATTACCTTTAGATCTAAAAATGACAAAATTTGAATGTTCTTTTTAAATACCGAAAATACGACAAACTTTCTATTTAAAACCAAAAAATAACAACATTATTTCGACTATCTCACGGAAAATTTTAATGTATTAAAATACTTGTATATATGTGCTTCGGTTGTTAAAGTGGTTCCTACTTTTTACAAAAAATTATCACTTAAGTTCCACTTGTGAAGCAGGTACAACATTTGGTTTAAAGTGTCACAACGTTGAAAACATCGCTTTTTAGCGTTACGTTACGTTACGCAACATCTTGCGTTCAGTCACGTTAGTGGTGATAGGCACTGATTGCATATTTAGTTGTAAATCCAACGACGGCCCCTATTTTGTCAATTGAAACATGATTGACATCTGTGTTGAATTACTATGAACTATGCGTTTTCAGAATAGAATATATCATGAAGCAAATTTACATAATTTTACTGAATAAGTTTTAAATTTAGTGACACGTAAATAATTATTGAAAGGAAACAACATCTGCAATATATCATATGAAGATATTTTGCCAGATTGTGTTGATTGTATTTAAATGCTGTTCAAACCTGACCTTTTATTTTAAAATTGTTAGACGACCTTTAAAGGAAAAGGCCATGGTCATAACAAGTTAGCCTGAAAATTTAAATGACAGTAAATAAAAGACATTTGTGTTAATGGATGTTAAAAATAGTATACCGTAAGGTAGAATTTGGTCATTGAAGTTGCCTGTTGCACCAAATAATGGGGATCGCCATTTTTCAAAACTCTCCAATGTGGAGGAGACAAAAGCCTGAAAAGGGGCGTATCCATTTTCGGATTATACCTTCCCGTTACGTCACGCAGTCGGTATCGTATATTATATCAGCATTGATCAGTTGCAATATCAGCATTGATCAGTTGCAAATGTAAATCGTAAAATAACGTGGTATATATTTATCTTTTGATATTTACAAAATCATTATGACTTCATGTTAAGCATTTTATTGCACTAACGAAGGGAAAGTGTGAGACGATTTTTTGTGTGTAATTACCGATCCGGACAGGATTACCTGTCAACACAATGATCATCGATCAGTGACCTCGAAAAACACGGGAAAGTACGAGAGCATTGGGGACNNAAAAAGAAAAAACATGTGTAAGCACAAAATGAGTTAAAAATGACAGTTATTTAACCTACGGCCAATCACGTAAAACATGAAATTATACGTAGACCCCCCCCTTTTCCCCCGATACAAATAAACTCCTTTGTTTTATGAAAATGTAACATGGGGATGGGAATATTAAGAACAAAATTAGAACGATATACATTTATAAACATTGTATTGCAGTTGATCTGATATTAAAACATAACCAAACGGGCACGATGTTGGGAAGAGTCAGATACATGTTATTTATTCAACTAACATGATTCATGACGTCACATGAAGAGGTGTCATGGCCGCTTACACTACGACAGGAAATTCCAAATATTCATATTTCTAATTGGGTATATTAATGTTAATAAAGGTGTTTTTTTTTTAAATAATAAGTTATTTACGAATAACAAGTTATAATGAATTGAATTAAAACAACTTTTCAACTGACTGGTCTTTTCCTTTAACTATTATACTAAATTGTACAACTTTACTTCCTCATCTACATGTATTCTTTACAAACAAATTACACATTGTACAAGTACCCTCAGTGGTACAAATAGCTAGAAACAAAAAATAAAATGAAAATAAAAATACCATAACGTCGGACCAATTCCTAAATCTAATAGAAAAATCGTAGAAACAGCGATAATTTATGCACCTAACACACGTGTACATAACCGCTCACTTTCCCCGATTGATACAGAGAACACAGACGCATCAGTAAAAGGTGGCGGAGTTAAACAAGATAACACCCGTTTTAGATGTGATAAAACCAAACGTTTCAACGAAATTACATATAGATTCTCCTTCAGCTGCCCGTGGGTTACGATATTTCTCCACTCAAGAGAGTTAAATTAAAAATTTTAACCACAAGTCGTCAGGCGAGTGGTTAAAATTTTAAATTTAACTGTCGAGAGTGGAGAAATATCGTAACCCACGTGGGCAACTAAAGGAGAATTTGTTTCTCCCCATTATTTAACACGAACTTTATTTCAAAAGCCGTCAAACGAGTCAAATGCGGGGAAAGGCACGAGACATTTTAATCCTCTAGAGGATTACAGATTTGTCCACCACAGGTTCAGCGGAGTTAAAACGCCATAATAATGGGAGAAAGGTACTTTAACATGTCATGTAAGTACATTTTAATCTTATCACAGTGCTACTTTTGAGGAAAAAATTGTCTCAAATGAATGAATTCGAAAGAAGGGGATTGTATAAATTGTTGTATAAAATAATTACACTGTCCTTTTATTAAATTACAATGTCAATAGGCGTTTTCACAAAATATTTCACACGGTTCAAAACTACAACGATGATATTATATACATGTGTATATATATGTTTAAATAATAAGTTATTGTTCGCTACAGTAAAGTTCGCGTGCTTTGTGAATAAGGTCCCAGAAGTATAACGTTTCTTGCATTCTTAAGCGCATAGAAATCAACCAGTCAGAGTGGTGAGACAGGTGCACAGGTAGTTAACAAGAATCACGGAGATACATTATCTAGAGAAAATACAAATTTTATACTAAATTGTACAACTTTACTTCCTCGTCCACATGTATTCTTTACAAACAAATTACACATTGTACAAGTACCCTCAGTGGTACAGATAGCTAGAAACAAAAAATAAAATGAAAAAAAAAATACCATAATGTCGGAACAATTCCTAAATCTAATAGAAAAATCGTAGAAACAGCGATAATTTATGTACCTAACACACGTGTACATAACCACTCACTTTCCGCGTTTGATACAGAGAACACAGACACATCAGTAAAAGGTGGCGGAGTTAAACAAGATAACACCCGTTTTAGATGTGATAAACCAAACGTTTGAACGAAATTACATATAGATTCTCCTTCAGCTGCCCGTGGGTTACGATATTTCTCCACTCAAGAGAGTAAAATTAAAAATTTTAACCACAAGTCGTCAGGCGAGGAGTGGTTAAAATTTTTAATTTAACTGTCGAGAGTGGAGAAATATCGTAACCCACGTGGGCAACTAAAGGAGAATTTGTTTCTCCCCATTATTTAACACGAACTTTATTTCAAAAGCCGTCAAACGAGTCAAATGCGGGGAAAGGCACGAGACATTTTAATCCTCTAGAGGATTACAGATTTGTCCACCACAGGTTCAGCGGAGTTAAAACGCCGTAATAATGGGAGAAAGGTACTTTAACATGTCATGTAAGTACATTTTAATCTTATCACAGTGCTACTTTTGAGGAAAAAATTGTCTCAAATGAATGAATTCGAAAGAAGGCGATTGTATAAATTGTTGTATAAAATAATTAAACTGTCCTTTTATTGAATTACAATGTCAATAGGCGTTTTGACAAAAATATTTCACACGGTTCAATACTACAACGATGATATAATATACATATGTATATATATGTTTAAATAATAAGTTATTGTTCGCTAGTAAAGTTCGCGTGCTTTGTGAATAAGGTCCCAGTAGTATAATGTTTCTTGTATTCTTAAGCGCATAGAAATCAGCCAGTCAGAGTGTAGCTGCGGAACCGTAGCCCTTATGGTCCTTGGCCAGTTTTCTGATATTTGCGGACCATAGGGCTACGGATTTCACCCTATCAAAAACTTTCGAAAATGCGCGGTGAAAATTTTGCGCACCTTTTTAGCAAATTATTGTCATCAAATCGGGTCCGAGAACGATCAAACATATGTATCGTTTCGTTAGATATTTATCTACATTCTTCTATACTTACTTACCTATTAATATTCATTTCCAGCTCGTAATCATAACAACTGTCTCGATATTACCACAATGACAAGATGGCGGAACGAAGTAGGCGGGATCAGTTAATATCGAGACATTTGTTATGATAACGAGCTGGAAATGATTGTTAATAGGTAAGTAAGTATAGAAGAATGTAGATAAATATCTCACGAAGCGAAATATATATGTTTGATCGTTCTCGCACACGATTTCATGACAAAAATTTGCAAAAAAATCGGTGCAACTTTTTCACCGAGCATTTTCGAAAGTTTTTGATATGGTGAAATCCGTAGCCCTATGGTCCGCAAATATCAGAAAACTGGCCAAGGACCATAAGGGCTACGGTTCCGCAGCTAGTCAGAGTGGTGAGACTGGAGCACATGTAGTTAACAAGAATCACGGAGATTCATTATCTAGAGAAAATACCAGATGGGAAGAGGAAGAAATTGTGTTGTGTGTTCAAGTTCTCACGACCTGTTCAGGAAAACAGTGGTGGTGTCCTAACTTAGTTCTAATAATAAAACCCAAAATGCTCGCTTACTCGCAAGGGTTTTAACGGGATGCCATTACCTGTAATGGAGCAGCCGCAGAGATTTTTTGCGCTCCGCGCTTACAGAGT
This sequence comes from Gigantidas platifrons, assembly GCA_002080005.1. Taxonomy (NCBI): domain Eukaryota; kingdom Metazoa; phylum Mollusca; class Bivalvia; order Mytilida; family Modiolidae; genus Gigantidas; species Gigantidas platifrons. The sequence goes on from MJUT01003495.1 coordinate 84,613, forward strand.
TTCTGACGCCTGCATTTATCAATAATAAGACATAACCTTTTCTTTTGGCCACTATTATAACAAGTTTTTATTACCTACCAGTATTTTAGAATGTAATTCCCACAAAATAAAAATTCGTTTACCAACTACATTTTGAATTTCGTCATTTGAGGTCATTTTCCTGTCAAAGCCTCACTTTGGTATTTTTTCGATGCCATATTTGGCGATTGAGGCGTGAATGTTTACATCAGCTGTAGTAAATATACTAAATATCGTAGTAGAAATACCATATTTAGAAAAGCTCCGCCTTCCGTAGTTTCCGGTTATGGCGAACGATAGATAAATTTGAACAAGTTTGTTGTTACTTTTGAAAAGCATACATTTTTCAGCCAAACCGATTTAACAAGAACTGGGATCATCAGTAATAGTTATAATGAAATGTCTGAAACGTAAATAGTGAATTTTTATGTTCAACTGCAATATTTTTTTTTTTTGCTCCATTGTGACGAATAGGACCCCTTTGTAGCTCCGTCGAGACACAAGTTTGTCACAGGAGCTACATTATTGCAGCTAGTCCTAACTGTAAAGTTGGACTATGTATTGAGGGGTGCTTTAGTAGATATATTAGGTGTACATGTATATTCAGTGTACTGTCTACTGTATAATGTCGGACAATCTATTAAAGACTTTTTATAGTTTTCTTTCTACTAAAATCATGATGTACAAATTTACCCCTAATTCTCATCCTTTCTGTAAATTTTAATTAATGTCATTCAAAAGCTTGATTCTATTAAATAATTTGAATGTTAGTATGTAATGTTGTTCATTGCAAAAAAAAAAAAAAAGTAAACTCGTTCCCATGTAAATATTGTTTGTTTTTTAATCCAAAATTTCTGTTAATTCGGTTGTTTCGAATCATTTCCATTCCGTCAAAATTTTGTTATTTTCGTCTGCCAGATCACTGATTTCGATGGAACTGCTGGTCCTGAGCTTCCGGTGTCAATGTACACAACAAATACTCCAATCGATATGTGCCGTTTTAATGTTCGATTTTCAAGTTAAAAATATCTTAACATTTTCTGTAAAAGACAGATATCAATTAAATTATTTTATTTGTATCAAAGACTTCAACGCAGAGACAAATAATTCTTTAAAATTAAATTTGTTTTCTTTCTTTATTTGCGGCTGTCAGCATCATGAAAGGAAAACGATCTGCCTTTATGTATATATTTCTTATATAAGACAGATAGTGGGGTACCGAACACCAGTATTTATTCAGCGGTTTCCTTGGCGTCTCCATATTACAATTACTTATAATCTACCGCATCTACGACTATGATATGTTGACGTTGTCACAGTAATAGCGTAAACACCGGAAGTCGCCTGCCTATTTGTTCAGACGTCAAGACACGAAAAAGACGGAACGTGGTCGGAATTGACATGATTCGAAACAACCGTATTGCCATATATTTTCCCTTGTTTCCCTCCTTAATTGACTTGCCTGTTAATTTAATCAAATGTCAAGTAAGAACAGGAACTGCTAACCCTTTCGGGGCACATAAGTTACTTGTGAGTTATCATTGCATTTACATACAATTTGTCAAATGCCTTTAAAACATTGGAAATACAAAAAATGTATGCATGTGCGTGAACGTCATGAAAAGACGCAACGTGAGGTGACGTTTTATCGTTACGTTCTGGAATATATGGCAACGTAACGTTGTATACAATCAACGTCTTGGCGTTCAAATGGTTAATTTTAGAGAAAAAATATCCTGAAGGATATTTTCATGGCTTTAAATGGATAAAAAGAATAAGGAAAAACATCCTAGTCTATATTTTATCCTATCTGTTGAATAAAATATTATAACTAATTTGTCCTTTGAGGATAAAATCTTTAAATAATTTATTATCCTAAAGGGATAAAATGAATAACAATGATTATATCCTAGGATATAAAATTAATGAAAGAATATCCTATGGGACATTATATCATTTATATTATAACCTTAATATTCTAAGTTACTATAGTTTTAAAACGTTTTATTCAATATGTCTTATGATAATTAAAGAAATCTTATTCATGAAAAAGATTAGTACATTACTGTAATCATTAATAAATATCATCCCATAGTATAAAATGTCCTAGTGGATTTAATTTTAGAGTTTTTAACCTTTTCGCTGCCAGCAATTTGAATTTATCCAAATAACGTTACGTCTTATGACGTTGGCAACAACACCAACGTCAGAGACATTTGCCGGCGTAGTTGCGATTTCGAGGTCAACGTCAATCATTTTTTTGTGATTCTTTTTTCTCTCTGTTTGCTGTGTTGTATTTGTGTACCCTATTTTTAATCGTTTTCATGAATGTTATCTCGATTTTGCCTGGTCTTTTTATGTTTTAGCGAAAATTATTTAATGTTTGAAAATAATTGAAATATTTAAAAAACATAATTAACTTTATTGTTAGATTACAATTCAATTCAAAATATGATACAACATTCAAAGATTTACGAGTTCAAAACACAGTTTCTTATTCCTCTCTGCATTCTTGATGAAGCCTGGCACATCCTCTGTGTAGCCCTCTTCCACATTATGTACATGCTGTTCTGCTGCGCCGTCTTTGACCTCCTCATCTCCATCCGAACAAATGCAACAATCCTTTTCTTTCCTACTCGGCAAATTAACGACACCTCTATTTATTTGCCAGATATATCTTCTTCGGTTGGGTTGCATATCCCCCGAAGATAAATCCTCAACAATGGTAGGCAAATATTTTACCCTTATTTTTACAGGAATATACGCGTTATCTGGGAGGCTTCTTTTTCCGCACGAGTACACAGGTGCATGAACGCCGAGACGCCGAAGGCGTCGAGGCCTTTACCTGTGTACGAGTGCAGAAAAAGAAGCTTTCCATTTTCTATAATGCTCAATTCTTTTGTTTGAAATGTACGGTATCTAACTTGTACAATAATTGAACTTGTAAATAAAATGAAATATGCATGTTTTTGGTTTTTCAGTTTTCTTTCTTTTTTTTTCTTTTTTTTTTGCTTTGTACAGAAAATTAATTCATATTTTAAAGGAACACCTGACCTGCATCAAGGGGGAACTTATAAATAGACAATTTTATTCAAATGTGTATATAATATGTGCATTTCAATTTTATCGCAATAATCGAACCAGTAACAAAATCTACACTCAAAGATGCATTTTTTTGTATTGCAATCTTACATTGTTAATAAATGAACTTAAAAATCTACAAGCAATTAATTTTTGAAACTTATTCTCCGTTAGTCGCCTATCCACAAATGATATCTTATACGAAAAAAAATCTGGGTTTAAAATGGAATATGTAGTACGTTGTTTGTCTTGTTATTAATATTGGTAATCAGCTAAACTTTTATTACCTCCTTACAGAAGAGCTCTTTTTATCGGTAATTTGTGTAATATTTTCATTTGAAGTGTGTCGATTGATAAAGCTTATCCATGTATCTCAACGTACTGGTCTTGATATCAAATATTAGGTTAGTCCATATTAGGCATGTATCAACTACCGCGCATGAATATACTTATTTAAAAAAAAGATTGGTTGCATCATCAAAATCAATGAGAAAAGGTCAATGTCATTTTCGTTACTATCGTAAACAAAGCATTTAGCGTACAAGAAGAGATTATTCAAAGCATGTATATACCGGTACATAACTCGAATAATTCAGCGCACTTTATAAGCGTAATTTAACGACTGGATTATTCGGGTTAGTATATACACTGCAATACCTATCTAATGATGATTTAAAATTGAAATCAATCCAATTACCGAAAAGAGCTAAAATTTAGTACAACATAGCACAGGGAAGACTGAACTAGAACTTCTACTCTAAAATTTCTGTATTCTGGATATGCAAATATATCGTGTCATGACATCTGCTCGTTCATGCAATAAAGTCGGTCACTTGTTTTGATTTACAATTCTCGTGCAGCACGAGGCCAATGTGACGTCATTCTGTATATTTATATATATAGACGCCGAAGCAGTTTTTTAAAACTTGAAGAATATAAAATTCGATTAAAACAGTTAAGATTGAATTGAACAAAATCCATGCAAATAAAAAAGCTCCTTTTTTACTAATGTCCTTTTTACCTGGTCATTCTGCCTGTGAAATCTATTTTAAGCGAAGGTATTCCCCAAGCATTTTTCCTTTTCTGGTTTGTTGACATATTGTCATAATCGTGACAGGGGCCAGAGGCGGTTTTTAATGTACCCATAGATACCTATATACTAACAAGGGTACCAACTCGGCAGTCATCAAAATTTAGGTATGTCTTTTCAGGGTTAGAAATTAACTTTTGTAGTTACTAGCCCAAAGGGCTAGTAGAAGATATCAATCACTAGTCCTTAGAAATCCCAACTAGTCCTGTAGATGCGGCGAGCACCCTTCAGGATGCGAGTTGGCTAAGGGGGTCTGGGGGTATGCCCCCCCCCAGATAAATGTTGAAAATCTAAATGCAAAAGCCTGCAATCTGAGAGTTTTTTGGAGTGAAAATGTCTTTCTCAAAAAGACAGTTTTGAGGGTGTTTTTTTCCTTCAAATATGAAAATAATGAAATTTGATATGATTGCCAATGAGATAGCTACCAAAGAACACAGGACAATGATTTCACAGTTTAGCCCTTCAATGATTAGCAAAACCCATAATACCATGAAGCAAACAAAATACTGTAAATGTCATACCCTTTCATAGCACTTAAATTGTAGTTTTTATTTTAAGTCAAAAATTTGTTATTTAAACAGTTTGGATCAATAAATACATTTATCAATACATCAATTTTACATAGTTTTAATTGTTACCTACATGAAAATCTGCATTTTATAATCATTTTCAGTACTTTATTACAACAACAAAATATTTAAAACGATATATTTTAGCAAATATTATCATTGTTCTTCTTTTCCCAATCGCCGCGATTTGCAGATCGACATGAAGAGAAGAAACCATAATCTACGTTTTAAGACATTAAGTGTTATTTATTTGAAAATCTGGATTTAATAATCATTTTCCGTACTTTATTACAACATTTGTTTATTTAATACGATATATTTTAGCAAATATTGTTATTATTCTTCTTTTCCCAATCGCGGCGATTTGCAGATGGACATGAAGAGAAGACGCCATAAATATTTTATAAATGAAATTATATTTTGTCAATGTCAAATTTGTGCTTGAATTTTGGAAAACAACTTATCTATTTCAAATGTTTGTGTGATCCGTCTTCCAAGCGCTTTAAACAACGTAGTTTTATAAGTAATTTTCAAGCGCATGTTTGACACAGTTGTAAATGGCGTATCATAAAGGACAGAAACGAACAGGGACAATAACGGCTTTCCAACTCTTCGTGATACATACCGGTCTCTATTTTTTTTACTAGCCCAAGCGGACAAGTACCTAGGAGATATGTGTTGTCCATGGGGAAAATTACTAGTCTCGGACTAGCGGACAATCGTTAATTTCGAACCCTGCTTGTTTAACTGAGTAGAAAAAAATACCATGACTTTTATACGTATAAAGATGATATAGATTTAAAGCTGAATAATTTTCTTTACAAAAAAACTTATATGAACTCCGTACGTCCAAAAACAAAAAAGTTACAGCAGACCAAGTCCGTACTTTCTGCTAAAAATTGATAGGTCGGACAAAACTATGGCCAGTTGAGATTCACATGACTGGGAGGCTTATCTGCAATGCAATTCGTGTATTTACTTGCGACGTCTATTCCAATTGATAAATTGAATAAAAATTCCTACCTTTCCGTAGAATTTATGTCCAAATCACTCAGTATTATCCTTTTTAGCTGATACGGAATCTATCTCATTTTAAACCGCCATTTTTTTTCAATTAATGAATGAAACGGAAACAAGCATCCTGATTGGTTGACGCTCATTTCCCGATCATGTGAAACTCAACTGGCCATAGTTTTGTCCGACCTATCAATTTTTAGCAGAAAGTACGGATTTGGTCTGCTGTAACTTTTTAGTTCACCTGGACCAAAGGTCCAGGTGAACTATTGTCATCACTTGGCGTTCGTCGTCTGTAGTCTGTCGTCTGTAAACTTTTCACATTTCAAGCTTCTTCTCCAAAACCACATGGCCAATTGGGACCAAACTTAGCAGGAATGTTCCTTGGATGGTCCTCTACAAAGTTTCTGTTTTTCGTTCCAGTCGGATATTCAACATGGCTGCCAGGGCCAATAATATGCTCTGATTGGCTGAAATTTCAAAGATCTTCTTCTCTGAAACTAATGAACTGACTGAACCCAAACTGTAAATGTATGATCATTGGAATGTCCTTTACCAAATTTCTGTTTTTTATGCCGATCAGAAATCCAAGATGGCCACCATCACAGGAAATAGATTAACATTGGACCCTATGGGAAAATGTTCAAATGCCTTCTTCTCAGAAACTACAAATATGATTAAAGCCAAACTGTACATGAATGTTCATTGGATGGTCCTCTACAAACTTTAGGTTTTTTGTTCCGATATGAAATTCAAAATGGCGGCTACGGCAGGACTTACTTTAACATTAATATTTCCCGTACCCAATTCGTCACTTGAATTTTCAAAAAATCGTAGAAAATGTTTGTAACAATCCATTCTTCTTCATTTGCTGATTAAAACTAATTAGTCACTACAATGACAATTTTATTACATTACAAGCCAATCAACGGATTATAGAATTTTTGTTTTGATTGCGTAATCTTTGATCTCACCTGGCTTGATTTACCTGGACAAAGAATTCAATCAACGATAACGATTTTTTTTATAGTTATGACATGTACTCAAAATGCCACAGTATGTATTTAAATTGGACATATTTTTGTAATCGCACTTTGATTAAAGAAACCAAGGACGTGTACGTCCTTTGAAGAAACTAAAAAAAAAAAGAAAAAAAAAAGGCGCAAGTTCGCAATCCATCGAAGCTACTTTTAACCAAACAAACTTTTGATGTATTTAATCTCATTTCTGTGATATGAAATCTTAGTTCTCATATTTAATATGGTCATTTATATGCAAAGGTTGGCCATATCCATTCAATTCGTTGAAATGCACTGCACGAGGACGCATATAACTTTTTTTCATATATTGATCAGCATCTGGGTAACAATTGCGTTCTATTTATAGAACTATTTACAAACAGACACGTGTCTGCAATTAAAAAATAAAATAACTACAGTATTTTTATTACAATTGTTGCAATTTGATTATGAGGTCTGAGAAATAATTATTTATTTACAACTTGCTTCAGTTTTTGACATTTGTTCTATACTGATTTCCTACAAAGAATCTAGATAGAAGTTGGGCAAACTGGCAGAATTTTTTTTTTTTTGCTGAAGACTGTACAAATTATGAGTTATTACAATTGTTGTGGTATTAGACCGAAGCACAGTAACTTTTCAAAAAGGATGGGGGAGGGGGTTATTACAATTTGTGTGGTATTAGACTAAAGCACAGTAATATTTCAAAGGGGGGGGGTGATATTACAATTTGTGTGGTTTTGTAACTTGGATCCATTGAGAACAATTTAAATTGTACATCAGGACTGTTCCATTTACACATATAAGGTACCCTGTACCAAGGGAAGGCACTTTCGAAATAGGGAAACAGCCCATAGAAACAATTTAGGATTTGGGATTTCTATATATTTAGATTGAAGTTCTGATACAACCACACATAGCAGCAATTTAAAAATGTCTTCCCCAGGTGGCTTACATGTTTCACTGGAACAGCCCTCATGTGCAATGGTGAACATAATGAAGTGCCCTTTAACAACACTCATCGCGATCGAAAGTGCCCTTTTATACAAAAAATTTGTGCCCTTTTCAGATCCTAGATTTAACACAATATGCCGATCGGAAATTCAAGATGGCCACCACTGCAGGACATAGATTAACATTGGACCCTATGGGAAAATGTTCAAATGCCTTCTTCTCAGAAACTACAAATGTGATTAAAGCCAAACTGTACATGAATGTTCATTGGATGGTCCTCTACAAACTTTAGATTTTTTGTACCGATATGAAATTCAAAATGGCGGCTATGGCAGGACTTAGATTAACATTGGACCCTATGGGAAAAATGTTTCAAAACGCTTCTTCTCTGAAACCACTTGGACAATTGAAACCAAACTGCTCAGGAATGATCATTGGCAGGTCCTCTACAAATTTTCTGTTTTTTATGCCGATCGCAAATCCAAGATGGCCACCACCGCAGGACATACATTTTGTAGATTAACATTGGACCCTATGGGAAAATGTTCAAATGCCTTCTTCTCAGAAACTACAAATATGATTAGAGTCAAACTGTACATGAATGTTTATTGGATGGTCCTCTACAAACTTTAGGTTTTTTGTTCCGATATGAAATTCAAAATGGCGGCTACGACAGGACTTAGATTAACATTGGACCCTATGGGAAAAATGTTTCAAACGCTTCTCTGAAATCACTTGGACAATTGAAACCAAACTGCCCAGGAATGATCATTGGAAGGTCCTCTACAAATTTTCTGTTTTTTTATGCCAATCGGAAATCCAAGATGGCCGCCACCGCATGACATATATTAACATTGGACCCTTATGGGAAAATGTTCAAATGCCTTCTTCTCAGAAAGTACAAATCAGACTGAATCCAAACTAGACAGCAATGTTCATTGGTTGGTCCTCTACAAAGTTTAGGTATTTTGTTCCGATATAAAAATGGAAAATGGCAGCTATAGCAGGACTTAGTTTAACATTGGACCCTATGGGAAAAATGTTTCAAAACGCTTCTTCTCTTAAACCACTTGGACAACTGAAACCAAACTACTCAGGAATGATCATTGGAAGGTCCTCTACAAATTTGGGTTTTTTATGCCTATCTGAAATCCAAGATGGCCGCAACCGCAGGACATAGTTTTTACATAGGACCAATTGGTTCTTTTTATAACCAGGTGAACGATACAGGCTCTTGAGAGCCTCTGGTTTATTTTTGGACGTACAGGGTTCATATAAGTTTTTATGTAAAGAAAAATTATTCAGCTTTAAGTCTATATCATCTTTATACGTATAAAATTCATGGTATTTTTTTTCACTCAGTTAAACAAGACATACCTAAATTTTGATGACTGCTGGGTTGGTACCCTTGTTAGTATATACCATTAGGTATATAGGTGCATTAAAAAACTTGTCTGGCCCCTGTGATAATCGTCAGCACAGTTCATGACTGTTTCTGGAATGTAGGCCAAGCAAATTGTATTTTAAAATACTTTGAAAATATGATGATTGATCATTCAGATTCTACCATTTTTTAGATAATGGCTGATTTATCAGGGAAAATATATATATATACTTTTAAATGTGATTAAAATAAATTTAAATCAGTCATTAATTGTTTTACAAAAATATGACAGAATGTAGTCGGTCTAATAGATTGTATTGACAAAAGCAACAACACCAAATTCACTGGATTAAATACTTTATTATATGGGTAAGCAAGTTTAATATTCAGGGTTCTCAAAAAGTTTTTAAGTAGATGGAGAATTTTTGGAAGTAGGTGGAGACATCTTGGCATCGTGATTTTTTATTCATTACCGGAAATCGGTAACTTCTAATATATTCCAATTTCGGGATGACTCCGAATCAAAATCTGCGATCAACAAAATGTTTTGCAGTCATAGGTTACACTGGTTCAAAAAGATCAAGAGCGATCTGTTGTTTTTTAACGCAGAATGAAATTATTACATAACGAGAAAAAAGTAAATATCTTGATAACATTTCAGTTTTACCAACTTCTATTTTTATTTTTGACAAATTTGTAGACAGCGCTCAACCAGAAATAGCCGGTCGCCGGCACATTGTGAGAACCCTGATATTTGCATCAAATAATTAATTTTTAATACTAAATTACTTCAATTTCAAACTATGTAAAAATAAAACATCCTTTGAAATTATTCAGACAAAGCAATTACACTGAAAAGGCTAAAATACTGTACTTTCTTAATCTGGTTTACTTTTTAAGTTTGGTTGGCCTATGACAAAATCATTTGCTTTATTGACTTTTGACCGGCCTTATGTGACATAATAGGACGCCATTTGGAAAAGGGTAGTAAACAAATATGGGTCAGTGTGTTATCATTATCGATCTATCATCTTTTTTCCATGGAACTTGTATGTGAGCAAGAATAGATGAGGAACATAATTAAAAAGAAAAAATTGTTTACTTTTCAAACATGAAAAAAATAATCAACGATATTTTAGCTTTTAAGTCACGTACATCTTCGGCCCTTCAGTTTTATTCTGAATCACAAACCGTGAGGGGAAAAAAAATACATGACTATGCGATGCCTTGCATCTTATAGCAACAATTTATGTCTTAACCTTTTAAAAACCAAGTATAGGCCAAGGTGCTCCGAAATGTTAAGTGGCCTCTGCTCCGCATTTGGGACTGCTGGGTTGTCCAATGTCACCCCAGTATAGAGTCTAATCTGAGAATTTCAACCACCGAACATGTCCATGCTCTATACTTTCTGTCTCATATCGGCTGTACAGTAACAATAAATCGTGTAAAAAAAGTCCCTGAAAAGATGTCACTCCATTGGCTGAAAGTGACCTTGTGATAATCAAAAATTCAATCGAAAGGAGTACTTTACTAAAAGTCAGAGAGTTTTTCAGATGGCAACAGTTCGGAATCTATTGACCTGACAACAGTCATCTAAGTATTATTATCAAGTATGCGAAAGTAGTAATTCTATCAGTTGTTTAAAATTTCATATAGAAAAAAAATGCTGAGGTATAATAAATTTGGATAATCATGATAGTATAAAACTGGGAACCCTTTAAGTCTTCTAAATTTGAATAATCAATATTATAAACCCTCTTAGTCTTCATGCCATATTGAATTTTTCATATTTTTTTTCGTTACATTTTGTTTTGGAAAATTTTTTTTTCATTCGGTTTCGTTTCATTTTGATCGGTTTTGTTAGCTCACCTGACCCAAAGGGTCATGTGAGCTTTTGTCATCACTTTGCGTCCGTCGTCGTCGTCGTCCGCGTCTGTAAACTTTTCATACTTTCTTCTTCTTCTTTGAAACCACTGAACTGATTTGGACCAAATTTGGCAGAAATGTTCATTGGGAGGTCCTCTACTAAATTTGTTATTTTGGTGCAGATCGGAAATCCAACATGGCTGCCAGGGCCAATAATGTGTTCTGATTGGTTGAAACTTTGAAAATCTTCTTGTCAGAAACTACTCAGCCGATGGAATTGTAACATTTTAGAAATGATGACTGAATGGTCCTCTACTAAATTTGTTATTTTTGTGCCGATCGCATATCCAAGATGGCCGCCATGACTCGACTTAGTTTAACATGGACCCTATGGGAATTTCACATTTTCATCTCTTTCTGAAACCACGCAACAGATTTGAACCAATCTGGGCAGAAATGTTCATTAGATGGTCATATACAAGATTTTTGTTTTTGGCGCTGATCGGAAATCCAACATGGCTGCCAGGGCTCATAATGTGTTCTGATTGGTCGAAATTTTAAAAATCTTATTGTTAGAAACCACTAAGCCAATTGAATTGTGACTTTACAGGAATGATCATTGGGTGATCCTGTACTAAACTTGTGAATCGTTTGCTGATCGGAAATTCAAGATGGCCACCATGACTCGACTTAGTTTTAACATAGGTCATAGGACCTATGGAAAAAAATTTTAAAAGTCTTCTCCTCTGAAACCAGCAAGTCAATTTAAAGCAAACATGGCATGAATGGTCCTTAGGTGGTCAACTTTCAAAATTATGTCCTGTGAGCCCGACCTCCATCCAAGATTGCCGCAGTCAGCAGACATAGTTTTAACATAGGACCCTATGGGAAAATTGTTTAAAAGTCTTCCCTCTGAAACCAGTCAGCCAATTTAAAGCAAATATGGCATGGATGGTCCTTGGGAAGTATACTTTTAAAATTGTGTCCGGTGACTACTACCTCCATCCAAGATGGCTGCCATGAGCAGACATAGTTTTAACATAGAACCCTATGGGATTTGAATAGTAACTTAGATGTATTCGGCATGCAGACATTCTTAAGAGGACTTAGTCATGTCAGGTGAGCGATACAGGCTCATGTGAGCCTCTAGTTTAACTGGCCAAATCCAATGTAAACCATCTTTATCAGCAAGAAGCTTGGAATTGAGGTGGAATTTTCAAGCGCACAGATGATCATATATTTGAGATTACACTGAAAATAGAGTTATCTCCCATACTCCAGGTCTACACCCTTAAAGTATGGCTCAACCAAATCTTTTCAAACTTTAACACAATGCTGTGGACCATTAAATACAGGTTAAATTCGATTACGGTGTATTTCACATTTACCGTTCCTGAGTTATGGCCCTTTTTCTCTTAGAAAATAGGGACTTTTTAGGTTTCCGGATGATATTTAAAGTATGGCTCAACCAAATCTTTTCAAACTTTAACACACTGCTTTGGACCATTAAATACAGGTTAAGTACGATTACGGTGTATTTTACATTTACCGTTACCTGAGTTATGGCCCTTTTTCTCTTAGAAAATAGGGACTTTTTAGGTTTCCTGGTGGTTTTTAAGGTACGACTCAACCAAATCTTTTCAAACTTTAACACAATGCGATGTACCATAAAATACAGATTAAATTTGATTATGGTGAAATTGACATTTACCGTTATATGGCCCTTTTTCTCTTAGTTTCTGGATGAAAATTTGGAATGCGGGGGTATCTGTGATCACCAGATCAACTTTCTCTAGTTTTTCATTCTATATATATGACATTATTTTTCAGAATAATTTTTTTTCATTCTATATATATGACATTATATTTCAGAATACATTTTTTTCATTCTATATATGACATTATTTTTCAGAATACATTTTGTTCATTCTATATATATGACATTATTTTTCAGAATTCATTTTTTTCATTCTATATGACATTATTTTTCAGAATACATTTTTAGCTCACCTGACCCGAAGGGTCATGTCAGCTATTGCCATCACTTGGCATCCGTCGTCGTACGTCGTAAACTTTTTCAAAAATCTTCTCCTCTGAAACTAAAGGACCAATTGGAACCAAACTTTGTCTGAATCGTCACTAGGGTGTCTAGTTTTAACATTGTGTCCGGTGAAGCTGTGCACCAATCAATATGGCCGCTGTTACTAAAAATAGAACATATGGTAAAATTGCGCATTTTTGGTAATAACTCAAAAACCGTTAATAATATCAGAAATCTGACATGGGGTAAAAATGATCAGCACGGCAAGATTTAACTACCCTGAAATTTTGAAGAAAATCTGATTCCCCATCTTGGACTAAGTTGGAGTTATTGCCCTTTTTTCATCAAATTTTCAAAATTTTAATACTTTTCGCTCTTTATTTCAAAAACTATAAGAGATAGATGATAAGTTGGAACTGCAAAAATGTGCAGCATATCAAGATCTACATACCCTGCAATTGTGAAGAAAATCTAATTACCCATCTTGGAGTTATTGTCCTTTTTTCATCAAATTTTCAAAATTTTAATACTTTTCGTTTTTTATTTCAAAAACTATAAGAGATAGATGACAAGTTGAAACAGCAAAAATGTTCAGCATGTCAAGATCTGCATACCCTGCAATTGTGAAGAAAATCTAATTACCCATCTTGGAGTTATTGCCCTTTTTTCATCAAATTTTCAAAATTTTAATACTTTTTGTTTTTATTTCAAAAACTATAAGAGATAGATGATAAGTTGGAACTACAAACATGTTCAGCATGATAAGATCTACCAACCCTGCAATTTTGAAGAAAATCTGATTACCCATCTTGGAGTTATTGCCCTTTTTTCATCAAATTTTCAAAATTTTAATACTTTTCACTCTTTATTTCAAAAACTATAAGAGATAGATGATAAGTTTAAACAGCAAACATGTGCAGCATATCAAGATCTACCTATCCTTCAACTCTGAAAAAATTTGAGTACCAATCTTCGAGTTATTGCCCTTTTTTTCATCAAATTTTCAAAATTTTAATACTTTTCGTTTTTTTATTTCAAAAACTATAAGAGATAGATGATAAGTTGGAACTGCAAAAATGTGCAGCATATCAAGATCTACCTACCCTGCAATTTTGAAGTAAATCCCATTTTCCCATTTTGGAGTTATTGCCCTTTTTTTCATCAAATTTTCTAAATTTTAATACTTTTCATCCTTTATTTCAAAAAGTATAAGAGATAGATGTCAAGTTTAAACAGCAAAAATGTTCAGCATGTCAAGATCTACAAAAAAAGTTGAAAATGTCTGACAATTATGTGAAGAGTTATTCCTCTTGAAATGCATTTTTTTGTTGACTTTCACTGCTTTTGGTTACTCAAATAATCAAAATGTGAAGTAGCAAAAGCTAAATTTTGAGACTCATTGACATTTATGTTTTTAATAGCAATGTTGATAACATACATTAAAGGGGGAACCCCTGCCCAAATTATTTTGGAGAGGGGGTCAGCAATGACGAGGACTACATTTGTTATTTTTTATCAACTTTTATTGACTGATGTTGTCGTTATACCCAGGTGAGCTATACCGGCTCCTGGGAGCCTCTAGTTTTCATTCTATATGACATTATTTTTCAGAATACATTTTTTTCATTCTACATATATGACATTATTTTTCAGAATACATTTTTTTCATTCTATATATATGACATTATTTTTCAGAATGCATTTTTTTCATTCTATATATATGACATTATTTTTCAGAATACATTTTTTTCATTCTATATATACATTTTGTATATGACATTATTTTTCAGAATGCATTTTTTTCATTCTGTATATATGACATTATTTTTCAGAATACATTTTTTTCACTCTATATGTATGACATTATTTTTCAGAATACATTTTTTTCATTCTATATACATGTATGACATTATTTTTCAGAATACATGGCTGTCCAATATGTAGAATGAACTTTACTAGTGAACAGTATTTGTCAAGTGATATGGACTAATTATGACAGTACAGGTATACCATACAGTGTATTAATAGAACTTTCAGTGTACCATACATGTACAATGTACATGTATGTAAGAATTATTTTGCATAAAAGAATTACATTATCACACTGATTATTAGTATATGTATGTAAGAATTATTTGGCATAGAAGAATTACTTACATTGTACACTGATTATTACCTCATTCATGGCGAAGAAATAAATATAAAACTTTTTTTTTTGTAATTTGTTTATTTTTCCAAGAACAGATTTATATATACATGATTCCATAAACATTGAGCATAAAAGTTACAATGTAAACATAAAAGTTACAATGTAAAAACCATGTTGGTCTTCATTAGTTAACATACTGTTTTGTAATAACTTTTGAAAGTCAATGTTAGTATTTTAAAATACATATATTTTAGTATAAGGCCACTCCAAATTAAATACTTGTTCTTCGGACCCGCTCGCACCTTAAAATTCAGATTGAAAATTCAACAAAAAATGTTTCCTCACCATTTCTTCAACATTCCCTCTTCATGTTTCATGATTTTTAAACAATTTAAAATAAAAAAAAGTCGCCCGCTTATAAAATTATCTTGAATTCTCATTTAAACACACAAAAATGAGGGGAAAATGATTAAAAAAAATTTAAAGTGTCGCTCGCTTGTTCAAGATTTTAGCGCCTCCAAAAATTCAATTTTCAGAAAAAAAAAATAATTAACAAAATTTCGCTCGCCCGCACCATTTTTTTAATGAAAAGATCCGAAGAACAAGTAATCAATTTGGAGTGGCCTAATAGATATATATTAACCACTCAATACTGCCTCCAGATCTAACCATTTTCTTTTAACATGTTCCTTTTGTACTGGGGACAGATATATCATTGATGTCTTTTCGATATTTCAGGAATTCAAGACCACCTTCTAAATATAAAACTCAGGACATCAGTAAAAGAGTTTACAAATAACATCAAAGAACATCAAATTTTAGGTCTGTGTGAAGCAAACAAATGGTGAAAGCTTCATCATATGCAGTAAAAGATATACTCTGAATAATATGGAATCAATAACTGATCATGCTTCAGATGAAAGGAGATTACATACTGGAGTTGAATGGCAGTCAGATCATGCTTCAGATGAAAGGAGATTACATACTGGAGATGAATGGCAGTCTGGTGATGCTACAGATGAAAGGGGATTTCATACTGGAGATGAATGGCAGTCTGGTCATGCTTCAGATGAAAGGAAATTACATACTGGAGATGGATGGCAGTCTGGTGATGCTACAGATGATAGGAGATTACATACTGGAGATGAATGGCAGTCTGGTGATGCTTCAAATGATAGGAGATTACATGCTGGAGATGAATGGCAGTCTGGTGATGTTAATTGTAAACAATTATCAACCAGTGATGTGGTACAAGCTCATGTAAGGACAAAAACATTTGTTAAACCTTATAAATGTGATATATGTAGGAAAGACTTTAGTCAGAATTATAACTTACAGAATCACATTAGAATACATACTGGTGAAAAACCTTATAAATGTGATATATGTGGTAAAGGATTTTGCCAGAATTATACCTTACAGAATCACATTAGAACACATACTGGCGATAAACCTTATAAATGTGATACATGTGGTAAAGGATTTAGTCAGAATTCTAACTTAAAGAGACACATTAGAAGGCATACTGGTGATCAACCATATAAATGTGATATATGTGGTAAAGGGTTTATTCAGAATAATCACTTTCAGTTTCACATAAGAATACATACTGGTGATAAACCTTATAAATGTGATAAATGTGGTAAAGTGTTTAATCAGAATCATCACTTACAGTATCACATAAGAACACATACTGGTGATAAACCATTTAAATGTGATGTATGTGGAAGAGTGTTTAGTCAGAATTCTCACTTACAGAGACACATTAGAATACACACAGGTGATAAACCTTATAAATGTGATATATGTGGGAAAGCATTCAGTGTGAGTTGTTACTTAAAGTTGCACATTAGAAGGCATAGGCCGCATAAAGATCTTGATAAACTTTATAAATGTGATGTATGTGGTAAACAGTTTAGTCTGTATCGCATCTTGAAGACACATATGAGAACACATACAGGAGATAAACCTTATAAATGTGAAATATGTGATAAAGAGTTTAGTGTGAATTGTAACCTACAGAGACACATTCGAATACACACAGGTGATAAACCTTATAAATGTGATGTATGTGGTAAAGAGTTTAGTGAGAATCATCACTTACAGAATCACAATAGAACACATACAGGCGATAAACCGTATAAATGTGATATATGTGCTAAAGTGTTTAGTCAGAGTAATAGCCTACTGAGACATGTTAGAGCACATACAGGTGATAAACCTTATAAATGTGATATATAGGGTAAAGTGTTTAGTGAGAATGGTATCTTACAGAGACACATTAGAATACATACAGGTGATACACCTTATAAATGTGATGTATGTGGTAAAGGATTTAGTGAGAATCATCACTTACAGAGACACATTAGAACATGTACTGGTGATAAACCTTATAAATGTGATATATGTGGTAAAGGATTTAGTCAGAATTCTAACTTACAGATCTATACACATTAGAACACATACTGGTGATAAACCTTATAAATGTGATATATGTGGTAAAGGATTTAGTCAGAATTCTAACTTACAGACACACATTAGAACACATACAGGTGATAAACTTCATAAATGTGATATATGTGGTAAAGGATTTAGTCATAATTCTAACTTACAGACACATATTAGAACACATACAGGTGATAAACTTTATAAATGTGATGTATGTGGTAAAGTGTTTAGTCAGAATTCTAACTTACAGATATATGCACATTAGAACACATACTGGTGATAAACCTTATAAATGTGATATATGTGGTAAAGGATTTAGTGAGAATCATCACTTACAGAGACACATTAGAACACATACTGGTGATAAACCTTATAAATGTGATATATGTGGTAACGGATTTAGTGAGAATCATCACTTACAGAGACACATTAGAACACATACTGGTGATAAACCTTATAAATGTGATATATGTGGTAAAGGATTTAGTCAGAATTCTAACTTACAGATCTATACACATTAGAACACATACTGGTGATAAACCTTATAAATGTGATATATGTGGTAAAGGATTTAGTCAGAATTCTAACTTACATACACACATTAGAACGCATACAGGTGATAAACTTTATAAATGTGATATATTTGGTAAAGGATTTAGTCATAATTCTAACTTACAGACACACATTAGACCATACACAGGTGATAAACCTTATAATTGTGATATATTTGGTAAAGGATTTAGTCAGATCAATGCTTGCTTCTATCCTTTGGAAGTCTACAATTTCCTACAGTAACAGAATGTTGGTAAAGAAACGACCGCTGATCAGATACAAAATCATCCCATGAAATGTTTTCATTGGTCAAGATAATGTTGTAACCTATTATAAATTCTGAACTCTGACATGAATTATAGCGCGATGTTTTATCTCCCACATAGCGACAAAGAATAGAGTGAACAAAATGAGGACCTGGAAAAAACTACCGACCTGTCGCAAGTCACTAACAAATTTTAGACCTCACCCTGATTGAGATTCGAACTCACAGCATCAGTGGTGATAGGCACTTATTGCATAGGTAGTTATAAATCCAACTACAATACGATTGCGACCATGACGACCCATATTGTTTTGTCTATTACATCATATGAAAATAACAAAAAATAGTAGCGTAGTGTATTTGTATAGTGTATCCTTTTAATCTGGCTTTTTATGATAAAAAAAAAATGTAAAATAATATATATATGTACATATTTAAAAAAAAATTGTAAAAATCATCAAAAGTCAATAATTGAATGTTATTAGTGGAAATAGAACATAATGCTTGATTTTTAGCTCACCTGACCCAAAGGGTCATGTGAGCTTTTGTCATCACTTTCCGTCCGTCGTCGTCCGCGTTTGTAAACTTTTCATACTTTCTTCTTCTTCTTTGAAACCACTGAACTGATTTGGACCAAATTTGGCAGAAATGTTCATTGGGAGGTCCTCTACTAAATATGTTATTTTGGTGCAGATCGGAAATCCAACATGGCCGCCAGGGCCAATAATGTGTTCTGATTGGTTGAAACTTTGAAAATCTTCTTGTCAGAAACTACTCAGCCGATGGAATTGTAACATTATAGAAATGATGACTGGATGGTCCTCTACTAAATTTGTTATTTTTGTGCCGATCGCATATCCAAGATGGCCGCCATGACTCGACTTAGTTTTAACATAGAACCCTACGGGGAAAATGTTTAAAAATGTTTTCCTCTGAAACCAGTAAGTCAATTTAAAGCAAACGTGGCATGAATGGTCCTTAGGTGGTCAACTTTCAAAATAATGTCGTGTGACCCCGACCTCCATCCAAGATGGCCACCATCAGCGAACATAGTTTTAACATAGGACCCTATGGAAAAAATGTTTAAAATTATTTCCTCTGAAACCAGTAAGTCAATTTAAAGAAAACGTGGCATGAATGGTCCTTAGGTGGTCAACTTTCAAAATAATGTC
>MJUT01003495.1:112888-129275 GCA_002080005.1 Gigantidas platifrons
AAATCCAACATGGCTGCCAGGGCTCATAATGTGTTCTGATTGGTCGAAATTTTAAAAATCTTCTTGTTAGAAACCACTAAGCCAATGGAATTGTAACTTTACAGGAATGATCATTGGGTGATCCTGTTCTAAACTTGTGAATCGTTTGCTGATCGGAAATTCAAGATGGCCACCATGACTCGACTTAGTTTTAACATTAGACCCTATGGAAAAAATGTTTAAAAGTTTTCTCCTATGAAACCAGCAAGTCAATTTAAAGCAAACATGGCATGAATGGTCCTTAGGTGGTCAACTTTCAAAATTATGTCCTGTGAACCCAACCTCCATCCAAGATGGCCGCCATCAGCAGACATAGTTTTAACATAGGACCCTATGAGAAAATTGTTTAAAAGTCTTCTCCTCTGAAACCAGTCAGTCAATTTAAAGCAAACATGGCATGGATGGTCCTTGCGTAGTATACTTTTCAAATTGTGTCCGGTGACCACGACCTCCATCCATGATGGCTGCCATCAGCAGACATAGTTTTAACATAGAACCCTATGGGATTTGAATAGTAACTTAGTATTCGGCATGCAGACATTCTTAAGAGGACTTAGTTATGTCAGGTGAGCGATACAGGCTCATCTGGGCCTCTAGTTTGGTGAATTTTGCAAAAAGGGTACATGGTTTGTCCACGCAACTCCTCCTAAAGTTTTTACGCTAGGAAGTTTTTATATTTTAGATCGTTTGTCCATACATCAAAGATGTGCATGTGGTAAGGATTTTGATTTTCATGAATATGCGGACAGTTCTAGTTTATGTGGAAGTGCCTCATTTGGTGCATGTGTGACTGGTTGTTATTTAATGCCAAGTAAACAATTCTTCAGATATATCATGATGAGAACAAGCTGTATATTTCAATGAAATGATTATGTTCTCTATGTATCAGATCAACATGCTTAGTTTAGTGCTAGCTTACTGAAACAAGAGGCTCACATGATGAAATGATTATGTTCTCTATGTATCAGATCAACATGCTTAGTTTAGTGCTAGCTTACTGAAACAAGAGGCCCACATGATGAAATGATTATGTTCTCTATGTATCAGATCAACATGCTTAGTTTAGTGCTAGCTTACTGAAACAAGAGGCCCACATGATGAAATGATTATGTTCTCTATGTATCAGATCAACATGCTTAGTTTAGTGCTAGCTTACTGAAACAAGAGGCCCACATGATGAAATGATTATGTTCTCTATGTATCAGATCAACATGCTTAGTTTAGTTCTAGCTTACTGAAACAAGAGGCCCACATGATGAAATGATTATGTTCTCTATGTATCAGATCAACATGCTTAGTTTAGTGCTAGCTTACTGAAACAAGAGGCCCACATGATGAAATGATTATGTTCTCGTATGTATCAGATCAACATGCTTAGTTTAGTTTAGTGCTAGCTTACTGAAACAAGAGGCCCACATGATGAAATGATTATGTTCTCGTATGTATCAGATCAACATGCTTAGTTTAGTGCTAGCTTACTGAAACAAGAGGCCCAGATGATGAAATGATTATGTTCTATATGTATCAGATCAACATGCTTAGTTTAGTGCTAGCTTACTGAAACAAGAGGCCCACATGATGAAATGATTATGTTCTCTATGTATCAGATCAACATGCTTAGTTTAGTGCTAGCTTACTGAAACAAGAGGCCCACATGATGAAATGATTATGTTCTCGTATGTATCAGATCAACATGCTTAGTTTAGTGCTAGCTTACTGAAACAAGAGGCCCACATGATGAAATGATTATGTTCTCTATGTATCAGATCAACATGCTTAGTTTAGTGCTAGCTTACTGAAACAAGAGGCCCACATGATGAAAAGAAAGTTTAAACAGTGATGATCAACAATTCCACTAATATCAAGAAAACGAACAACCACCTCTCTTCTTAACTCATTGAACGCAAGAAAGACCATGACATATGACGTTGGAAATCCAGGTCCTAACTTGGGATGTGTACAATAATATGGGTGTATCGCTTAATTACACAACCATTGCTCTGTTTTCAGAGGAAATGTTTGACCTGACATGTACTTGTTAATGCCAAAAATATACCTGATTTGGTTGTATAGTGTTTAACGCCACTTACAACAATATTTCAGCTATATCGTGGAAGTCAGTTTTATTGGTGGAGAAAACCGGAGCAAACCACCGACCTGTCGCAGGTCACTGACAAACTTTTATCACAATGTTGTATCGAGCACACCTCGCTTGTGCAGGATTCGAACTCACGACGTTAGTGGTGATAGAAACTGAGTGCATAGGTAGTGTTAAATCCAACTATCATACGATCATGACGATAAGGACTGCCCCTAGTAGTCACTGACAAACTTTATCGCATAATGTTATATCGAGCACACCTCGCTTGTATAGGATTCGAAGTGACGACGGTATAGACACTGATTACATACTACGGACACTACTGCGTTAACTCAAACTATCATACAATCACAGCCATGACGGCTACTAGTATACATATATCACAAGCTTATTTTGGCAGATCTGATGAAGGTTTACAGATTGAAGCATATTATAGTTAATATCTGACATTTATGTCTGTACTCTTTAGTAAAGTCTAGTAATTTTCTAGTCTTGTGAAGACTTGCAAAGTAACTGTCAAAGTAGATGACAAAGAAGGGATTTAACATGTTTGTTCGATGTTGTTTAAAGCCGCTTTCAACAATATTTCGTGGCTCAGTGAGGTAGTTGGATTACCTAACAACTCCTACAAGCCTATCACCAATGCGGCGTAGGTTCGCACCCGGCTTTGTAAATTACAAACTAGAGGCTCCCAAGAGCCTGTAATCGCTCACCTGGTTATCAATTTTACATCTAAAGTTAATAGAAAATGGGGGTGTTACACATAGTTTTGAAAGTGGGCCACCCAAAGATCATTTCAACTCAAATTTCTGAGCAAAAGATTTAGATGTGATTTTTTTCTCATAATACTCCTAAATGGAATAAACTGGCTGAAAAAATCTCACAGAAAAACCCAGAATATATGTTAAACTAATCATTGCCATGTAGCTGCAGTTAAAATATGAGCTCATTTTGATTTATACTAAAGCAGCAATGGACAATTGAAGAAATATCTATTTTTAGTAACAGCAGCCATCTTGAATAGAGGACGGGGCTGTCGGACATAATTTTGAAAGAGACCCACCCAGGGACCATCGCTGCCAGGTTTGGTTTAATTTGGTTCACCGGTTTCAGAGGAGACGATATAAATGTGATATTTTATCAAAATATGCCTAATTTGCATAATCGGTATAAATCAGCTGAAAGAAAAATTTCACAGAAAAACCCGGAATATATGTTAAACTACTTGCCATGTAGCTGCAGTTAAAATTTCAGTTCATTTTGACATACTAAAGCAGCAATGGACAATTAAAATTTCATCCCGCCTTTTTTCTATTTCAAAATATGCCTAATTTGCATCATCGGTATAAATCGTTTCACAGAAAAAAATGGAATATATCTTAAACTACTCCTTCCCATGTAGCTGCTGTTAAAATTTGAGCTCATTTTGACTTGTACTAAAGCAGCAATGGACAATTGAAGACATTTCTATTTTTAGTAACAGCAGCCATCTTGAATGAAGGGCGGAGCTGTCGGACACATTTTATGAAAGGGACCTATCCAGGGACCATCCCTGCCTCGTTTGGTTTAATTTGGTTCACCGGTTTCAGAGGAGAAGATTTAAATGTGATCTCTTTTATCAAAATCTGACTAATTTGCATAATCGGTATAAATCGGCTGAAAGAAATATTTCGCAGAAAAACCCGGAATATATGTTAAACTACCCCTTGTCATGTAGCTGTAGTTAAAATTTGAGCTCATTTTGACTTGTACTAAAGCAGCAATGGACAATTAAAATTTTATCCCCCCCTTTTTTCTATTTTTAGCTTGGCAGCCATTTTGGTTGGAAGTCGGGATCACCGGACACACTTTTGGAAGGGGCCATCAAAGGACCATTCCAGCAAAGTTTGGTTGCAATTGGCCCGGTGGTTTCTGAGAAGATTAAAATGTTTACGACGTACGACAGACGCCAAGTGATGACAAAAGCTCACATGACCTTTGGCCAGGTGTGCTAAAAAAAAAGGTGCACTCGACTCGCAAGTGATAAGTTTACCAGTTGCTTGCCCATGGTCGGTGGTTCTCTCCGGGTGCTCCGGCTTCCTCCACCACTAAAACTGGTCGCAATGAAATATTGTTGATTGTAGCGTTAAACACCAAAAGCCAATCAATCAACAATATTTCAGTGGCGACATCTAGAGGTCAGCTCTGACGGAGTCTTCAACAAATTGGGTACCCAAACCATACAGTGAGCTCTGAATTAGAATCCAAGAAACAGCCATTTTAATCCAGGACATTTGACGTATTTTTTATCATTTCTATGAATAAAATTGAAAGGGACCCACCCAGGGACCACACCTGCCTCGTTTGGTTTAATTTGGTTCACCGGTTTCAGAGGAGAAGATTTAAATGTGATCTCTTTTATCAAAATCTGTCTAATTTGCATAATCGGTATAAGTCGGCTGAAAGAAATATTTCACAGAAAAACCCGGAATATGTATTAAACTACTCCTTGCCATGTAGCTGTAGTAAAAATTTGAGCTCATTTTGACTTATACTAAAGCAGCAGTGGACAATTAAAATTGCATCCCCCCTTTTTTCTATTTTTAGCTTGGCAGCCATTTTGGTTGGAACACAATTTTAGAAGGGGGCTATCCAAGAACCACTCCACCAAAGTTTGGTTGCAATTGGCCCGGTGGTTTCTGAGAAGATTAAAATGTGAAAGTTTACGACGTACGACGGACGCCAAGTGATTGCAAAAGCTCACCTGGCCTTTGGCCAGGTGAGCTAAAAAAAAATCCAAACCATACATTGAGCTCTGAATTAGAATCCAAGAAACAGCCATTTTAATCCAGGCCATTTTACGTATTTTTAATCATTTCTATGAATAAAAGGAGATACGGGGCAACAGTAAATGATCGAGACATCAACCCAGTTTTGCCTTTTTGACTAAAGTGGTTTCAAATTGGATGTCAAAAGTGTGTCAACAAATCTTTCAGATGCCATAACAGTATTAACATCAAGAATTGAACTGAAACACTTCCGGTCCTTTCCTCATTCATGACTTGTCACGGGGTTTGTAACTAAATTAACATGACGGATGCCACTAGTGGAGCAGGAACTGCCTATCATCCCGGAGCACATGGGTTCAACCTCAGCTTGAAGTGGGGCTCGTGTTGCTCGATCGTTAATTTTATGTGTGTGTTTTGTAGATTGTTGTTTGTCCTGGTTCTTTTCACCATTGTGTTATCTTTTCACCATTGTGTTATCTGTTCACCATTGTGTTATCTGTTCACCATTGTGTTATCTTTTCACCATTGTGTTATCTTTTCACCATTGTGTTATCTGTTCACCATTGTGTTATCTTTTCACCATTGTGTTATCTTTTCACCATTGTGTTATCTTTTCACAATTGTGTTATCTGTTCTGCGATTTCCGGATTCTGATTCTGACTCATTTGGTATCTTCAAATTCTTCTCCTGTATTAATCACAGTATTTCTTTTGCAATTTTACTTTTTAACAAATGCACGACATGTAGAGGGTTAGGGTTTTTGTGTTTAACGCCACTTTCAACAATATTTCACTTATATCATAGCGATTGGTTTTATTAGTGGGGAATACCACCGTACCCGGAGAAAATCACTGATCTGTCGCAAGTCACTGACAAACTTTATCACAATATGTTGTATCAAGTACACCTCGCCTGACCGGGATTCGAACTAGCAACGTTAGTGGTGATATACACTGTTTGCATAGGTAGTAGTAAATCCAACTACCATACAATCACGACTACGACGGCCACCATGACCTGTAAGCAATATGCAACGATGGCCTAAAAAGAAGAACATTTGAGCATTGGACCTGTTAAAAAATTCAAAATATCATTTCAAATACAAAAAAAAAAGGAATATGGGTTTGATAAAATAAAGGAACAAAATTAATGTTACTAGATTAAAAAGTTTCCGTCATAAAACGACACAAAGTGTCTGAAAAATTTTCACCTTGGCTGCCACTTCCTCTACAAACCTCACATATAGGAAGCACAGTCTTTTTCAATTCTGTAGGAATGTTGCCATCATCACTTGCACAGACATCAAGTTTAGGTTTGGTTTGGTTTTTGGTGTTTAACGCCACTTTCAACAATATTTCAGTTATATCGTGGCGGTCAGTTTTATTCGAGGAGGAAATCAGAGAAAACCACCGACCTGTCATAATTATATATAAGTCACTGACAAACTTTATCTCATAATGTTGTATCGCCCGAGTGAATTTGAATTTGAATTTTGGTGTTTAACGCCACTTTCAGCAATATTTCAGCTATATCATGGCGACCAGTTTTAGTGGTGGAGGAAGCCGAAGTACCCGGAGAGAACCACCGACAATGGGCAAGCAACTGGTAAACTTTTATCACTTGTGGCTGCGAGTCGAGTGCACCCTTTTTTGTAACCCACGCCGTATTGGTGATAGGCTTGTATGAGTTGTTAGATCCATCGACCTAACTCATTGAGCCACCCGGGCCCCTTCGCCCGAGTGGGATTCGAACTCACAACGTTAGTGGTGATAGGTACTGATGGCATAGGTAGTTGTAAATCCAACTACCATACGACCACGATGGCCCCACATCAAGCTTAGTAAAAACACTGCTGTATTAAGGTGACTCAACTGGATACCCACAGGTCGGTTTTTCTAGTAAAAACAGATTTTAACAAAGCTACTGACGCGTGTACAATAGGTCCACCACAAGTGTAGTCATATTTATTCAGATATTGTAATAGTTAAATGTTGTTATTGTCAGTCTTATTCTAGAGTAATAAAGAGTGGTGAGTTCGAACCCCGTTCATGGCGAGGTGTACTCGATACAACATTATGTTTAAACACGGATTTTGTTGGAAGTACGCGTACGTATACTTACTTACTTATCCTCTTCGTGATCAGGATCAGGTAAGGCCGAAACAATGCCACGCCACTTCTGTCTGTCTTTTGTCACTTTCTCTGCCTCTCCCCAGGACGCGTGCGTATACCAATATAATAAATATAATTGCTTTAATACATTTTAGTCTTATATCTTTTAAGCATTTAGTATAATAAAAAAATGCAAACTTATGCGACCTTATGGTGAAAGGAATATTCGGGAAATAAACAGTTTATATAAGTATAATAGCATGATAAATCACTGGGCTGTGATAGACGTGATCACTCATCTTGGTGATACTGATACAGTACAGTCAGAAACATAGCATGATAAATCACTGTGATAGACGTATCACTCTTCTTAGTGATACTGATACCAGGCGCGTAGCTGCCCTTACGCAAAAGATCAATTGCTTGCACATCATTTCGGCAAAAAAAAAAGTTTTTTACTTGCACTCAAAATATTATTACTGACATGGGAAGAACCCCACTTTTTCAGTATAATTACTAATCATTATAAAGTGTTTTTCTGAAGAAAGATGATATTGACCTTTATTCCGGAGATTGCTTTTACGATGACGGGTTTTTGTTCCGGTATTTATAATTTCCCGAAGTTGAGCATATTCAACATTCAAAGTTTGACATGAAGAAACTAGATTTTTACTTCAAGCCTAAGGATGCCTCATCCACAAAATCGTTCGATACAAGCCAAGCTGGTGTATCTGATTCTCTACCAGAGTCATTACCAAGTCCATTAGATTCACAAAATAACTTAATAAAAAAAAAGCAAGGACTATTTAAATTCTTTAAAATAAATATTATTCATTATTGTCTGTAGGGGTATTGCTTCATGTTTTCTTGTGAATGAATGCGAATGCCATGGAATATAATAGGGTTTCCTGTCGTGAAGATAAGTGGTATTGTTGTATGATGGAGATGTATCTTTTTTTTTTTTGTGTTACTGATAATTGAAATATCTATGAAAAAAACACACACACACACACACCTTCCCTATTCTGTTGTACAAAAACTGTTTCTTAAAAGCAGACACATTCCCCACGTCAGTCCCTACTCTGTTGTTAAAACCTGTCGCATAGAAGTAGACACTTCAAAACAGCAGCATATATTAACATGGAGATTTTTTTCTGAAATTGTCAAGTGTAGTTTCTTCATGTCAAACTTAAAACTTTTAATGTTGACCATGCTCAACTTCGGGAAATTATTAATACCGGAAGAAAAACCCGTCATTGTAAAAGCAATCTCTGGAATAAAGGCCAATATCATCTCAGCACCGTTTTGTTGATACTTTACACCATGCCTGCCAGCACAGCTACGACGGAGAGATCATTCTCTGCTCTCCGTCGCCTTAAAACTTACTTGGGGACAACAATGCTGCAGGACCGCCTGACTTCTTTAGCTGTACCGCATGTGCACATTGACATTGACATCGACAGAGTCGTGCGCTCATTTACTTTAGGAAAATCTCCGACGGTCATATTGACATTAAATTCAAATATAAAATAAATAACGCAAACTACTATGTGTCAAGGATTTATATCCTACTATATAAATCCTTGTATGTGTTTTTATTTTTACAACAGGAATTCATTACTTTCCAGAGGCGTAGCTGCATATACCTTGTCACGCCATGGCGTGCACATCGTCAGGTTATAAAAAAAAATAGGATATCAAATTTATAATAATAATATTTTCCAGTGTTGTATATCACGTACATGATTTTTAATTACAACACTATTTCATTCACAGGTGTTCATTTTTTTCCTGGTTTCGATCCGTCTTCCGTAATTGAAATCGCCAAAGTGAAATACAACCGAATTGATATCAAAATGTGACTTGTTTCAACCTCATTTATAATAACATTGAAATTTTTTCAAACTTCTATATCACGTACATGATCTTTAATTACAACACTGTTTCATGCAGGTGTTCATTTGTTCCTATTCTAGTTAAAGGTCTTTATCAAACAGCATCATACAGTTTACATGTAATGCAGTTAGTACGTATTTAAATCACATAAAGCTTTTTCTATTTTTCATACGCTGGGGAGAGGGGGTGAGGTGATTTATCAAGTACATCAATCTGTCCTGTTTTCATGTTGAGCGGAAGTCGCTATTGTACATTCGAAATATTAATTGTGAATTTATGAAGTACGATGCACATACCACCTGTCTAGTATATTATGGGTTTTTTTCTCGATCTACAGTTCAGAGGAGATGTGGCTATATTGGTATTTCTTAAGACAATGGCAAGTTATAATCCAACTAGTTTAACCCCGTAACGTTTTACTGAAGTACCTGTAATAAGTCAGGAAAGTGAGCGGTCGTGTATATTGTGTGTTAGTGATATCGAATTTTCCTATTTCTACGATTTTTCTATTGAATATTTGGAACTTTTCCGACGATGTGATACTTTTTTTTTTTCATTTTATTATATGTTGTGAAAAAAGAATCATGATGATGTATCTGTAACAGGGCCTCCAAAATAAATTTTGCAAGGCGTAACAATACTGCTTTGGGGTCTGAAAACAGGCTGAAACTTCTCTCAAAACCGTGGATTTGAGTTGAATATACCAAAAATAATGAAAAAATCAAAATAAAACGTCAATGACTAAGGCTATGAGGCTCTTCAGAGATTTACGGGCCCTTTCGTGGCATTCCGTGCCCCGTACCGATGTACCGGCTGGACCCTCCTCTCATATGCCCTGCTTTTTACCATCCTAGATTCTGTAAATCCAGTTCTCTATCCTTCTATGGATACAATATTATGTGTTTTGTTAAGCATGCCAGTAGCAAGCACTACTTCTGAGATGTCATTTAGTGTACTGAGACATTTGAAAACTTGTGTTAGTTCGACTATGAAGACTGACAGGCTATCTTCCCTGGGATTGATGCATATTCACCGAGATTTTGAAGTGGACTTGTACAAAGCAATGGAGGTGGTCGTATCTGCTAAGACACGAAGGGCAGATTTTTGACAATTTTAAGATATTCTTGTCTATCAAAGTCATTAAAATTGTGCTTGATTCTATGTTATATAAAACCCTGAAATGGCCCCAGATCGCACCATTTTGCATCTCGTCGAAAGTAATTATGGCGTGCACACTATTAAGCCTCGGCTACGTCCCTGCTTTCATCATTTTGAATTATTTGGTATTGCCAAATTTTTATTACAAATATACAAAATAACACTTAAAACAAGTGGACAATATGGCAATATGAACAGACTGCGAATCAAAAGGTGCATGCAATAACGTGTTCCTATTTTTGTTTAAATATTTTTTCAGTTGTACTTTGTAACATCTCCGTTAATCAGCAAAGCTTTTTAGAAAGCAAATATTTAGTATCCATCAGAACAAACATTGAGGATTCGCTAGCTTTCTAAAAATAAAATTTTAATAACCAAGGCGGACGGTATATATAAAACTGAATTTATAGGAACAAATCGCAGGTTGCTGGAATCAAGCCATTTCTTTTTTAACAGGTGTTGTACCTCATATTTCCTTTGTTCATATACAAAAAAGTATATTAACTTCCTGAAGTGTTCTGTCAACCGGTGCATGTTTTCTGTATGAAACGTAATGGTAAAAAAAATGGAGCGATTTAACAACAGGAATTACCCTCTCTACTTGCTAGAAACGCTGGGCTTCCCGGGGGCTTCGCCTCCTGGTCCCCCTACCAGGGCCAGCCCTTGACCCGCTGGGGGCCTTCTGCGGCCCCCAGACCCCTCACCCAACTTCTTTGATTGCACATAGTTTTACTTCCAGCTACGCCCCTGGATACAGTACAGTCAGAGACATAGCATGATAAATCACTGTGATAGACGTATCACTCTTCTTAGTGATACTGATACAGTACAGTCAGTACATACAATGCATTGTCTATATAAAGTCGATCTCGGATTAGTGCTACCCTTTTACCTTGTCGCTTTGCCTCTTTCTGAATATGGTAAAGTTCCCTACGCCTGTCTTCAATTTCCCGGGGAAATTGTTGTCGTATACCGTATGGTGTATTACGGAGACGGTAAGCGTTGTTCAACACATACTGTAAGTCATTGAAGTGTATGAATCTAGCTACAATGGTTCGTTTCCCTCTCGGTTTGAGACTAAAACGATGCACATTTCCGAAATCAATACGGAAGTCAATTCCAATTTCTTTGTATAGAAAATGTCTAAGAAGTTCTTCTGTATTTTCGTCTCTTACTTCATACAAACCGGTAAATATCAGGTTATTTTTCATGGATCGGCATTGGAGATCAAGAATCGAATTTTGTAGAGTTTTCGTATGTCTTCGGCAGTTACACTCGTTATTAAAACTCTCCTGATTTGTTAACGCTTCAAGTTGATCAGAAACCTTTGCTATTTCAGATTTGCTTTTTTCACAATACGGTTTCAAACTATCAAACTTTTACCAACTTTTGTTATTTCTGATTTGTTTTTATCACAGTCCGATTTCAAGTTGTCAAATAATTTTCCAACTCTTTGTACGCTATTTTCAACATCTGTAATTTTCGCCTTACAATTAAATATGTTTTTTTCTACTGAAACTACGCGACTGTTTAGAGAGGTAATTATAGTTTTTATCTCATCAAACTTTCCAACGCTTTTTTCGACACCTTGCAGTCTAACATCTATACTAGAGACAAGTTTCAAAATCGTATTCAAAAGAACACTGATATTTACAGAAAGCGAGAGGTATCTTCAGACTTCAGACTTTGGACTTCACACTTCGAAGTTCAGACTTCAGATTTCGGAATCGTTATTTCCGGATTTTCTCCGTCATTGGTTCTTGCATTTTCACACCAAACAACTAGAAAATTGAATGCCCTCGTCTCAACCTAAATCCTTATCCACCTCAACCCCACCCCAATTTACTACCTTAACTTTTGGTTTGGTTCTGAGGAATGTGTAGGGGTATAATGCAAAGAAAACGTCTTGAAGAGCCAAAATGGATAACTTAATTTCAAGGAATGGTATATTATAACCGCGGGGGCATTGTATATTTCTTACAGACACAAACTAAGACACAAACGCCTATTAGTCTATACATAAGTTTTCTACATCATACCCGATGAACAATATACTATTCCTTGAAATTTTAAAGTTGTATTGAAAATCCATTTTGGCTCTTCAAGACGTTTTCTTTGCATTATACCCCTACACATTCCTCAGAACCAAACCAAAAGCTAAGGTAATAAATTGGGGTGGGAAAAAGGGGATGGGTGTTGACGTGGATATGGTTAAGACGGGGGCATTCAATTTTCTAGTTGTTTGGTGTGAAAATGCAAGAACCAATGACGGAGAAAATCCGGAAATAATGATTCCGAATCTGAAGTCTGAACTTCGAAGTGTGAAGTCCGAAGTCTGAAGATACCTCTCGCTTTCCGCACAGGCGCTCGTGGCACGTACTTAATTACCACCCCCCTTTTTTCTAACTTTCTGTTTACAAATTTATTTTCAATAAATTTCTTTATTTCTTTATTATTTCATCTCTTTTTCCTTATTTTAACTTGTTCGTGTCAATATTCATATAATCTTATGTTAATATCAAATTGCATGTGTCGACCCTATATAGATACTGTTTATTCATATCTCTAACTGTGTATATAGTAGGTGATTTGATATTCAAATAAACAGAGGTTATCACAACAAACCTGACTGTCAAATAAATCTCAGACGCAAGAAGTTTAAAATCTGTAACGTGAGAGCGACCACGAGCGTGTGTAATGCATTTAACCCAAAACCAGATATAGCTATCAAATCTATCAAACATGACGCACGTGGTACCAAAGAATTTCATTCATAACATAGCTTACCAACATAGGGGCGGATCCAACAAGCGACCACGTGCATGTATAGTACATTTTAATTTAAGTAACAGATACAGCTGTCCAATTTATCAATTATAAAGCACGTGATACCAATAATACAATTTCATTCATAACAACAATGACAAACACAATCAATGTTAGACATGTGATATAAAGGGTCAATCGACATATAAAAGGGGGGTGGCATATCTGTTGATAAAGAAGTTCATGGAATACATATTTATTGAATAATAACATAATCAGAAACATTCAAATACATATATTTTGGCCCTTAGGGTTCATCTCAGCTGTGAAAGGGAAAATTTTGTTCAGACCTCCTCCATAAAAATTTTTGAATATAAATTTTATGGCGGTGGTACTCCCGTCAAAACAACAATATGAGAGCACAGCAAAGGCTCCCTAGGGATGCAGCACAGCAGGGGCTGCGAGGAACACAGCAGGGGTTCCAGATGAGCACAGCTATGCTCTTGGGGGAAATGCAGCACAGCAGGGGCTGCAAAG
Organism: Gigantidas platifrons; assembly: GCA_002080005.1. Taxonomy (NCBI): domain Eukaryota; kingdom Metazoa; phylum Mollusca; class Bivalvia; order Mytilida; family Modiolidae; genus Gigantidas; species Gigantidas platifrons. The sequence continues at coordinate 126,265 of MJUT01003495.1, forward strand.
GGTGTTGATTTGACGGTGGAAAAGTATTACTACTGAATCCTTGGGGTTAATAATGAAATTGTAAACAAATATCTCTGAAAATTTCATGAGAGTCCATGAGATGAAATCCCAATTCGCTGAAATGTGGAAGGCGTGAGGCGGGGTGGAGGTGGTTGAAAAAAGAAATTCTAATTCCCAGAACAAGAAATGGCTGCCTTACTTCATCAACAGAGCCGACCAAACTATGGCTATGGGGTCTCCAATCTCAGTGCAGGGGTAAGAACTACTTTCATATATGTCATATTGTTGGGGAAGAGGCTACCAAATACTCTACTAGATGTTTACTATTCTACTGACTTTAATGAATTAACTGATCAGACATGTAATACATAATAGTGTCTGCAATGCGACGGGGTCCTTGTTATCTTTGCACACAACATCTGGGTTTTATAGCTTTGACCTCATGAACTTAGAAATATTTGCTTTGCTGAAATATTTGATTTAATGATGAATGTCACAATATACTTCATGAATAAACAACGATTATATAAATATAATCTCCCAATTATTAGTATCTAGGGTCAACACATGCAATTTGATATTAACATAAGGTTATATTAATATTGACACGAACAAGTTAAAATAAGGAAAAAGAGATGAAATAATAAAGAAATAAAGAAATTTTATTGAAAATAAATTTGTAAACAGAAAGTTAGAAAAAAAAGGGGGGGGTGGTAAGTCCGTGTCACGAGCGCCTGTGGCTTTCCGTAGATATTGGTGTTATCGTCCGCTTCGTCAACGATTTTCCTACTTTGTTGTAAAAGTTTCCTACTTTCGCCTAAAGACATATTTGAATGTGTATCGTAAATGTTACTCGCTAATCAGTATAATAATGGAATACAATATCGATAATAAGGTCCAAAGTCCTACTTCATCACAGGTGACGCAGGTCTCCACAGTTCGTTACACATGGTTAATCAAAGTAAAATGTCGGCCAAGGTCCCAATGAGCACACTTAGCTAATGTCTATGTATAGGATACCGTACATTTCAAACAAAAGAACTGTCCTTTATTGGATCTAGGAGACTTCTTTTTCCGCACGAGTACACAGGTGAAGGCCGAGTCGCCGAAGCCGTCGAGGCCTTTACCTGTGTACGAGTGCGGAAAAAGAAGCTTTCCATATTCTATAATGCCCAGTTCCTTTGTTTGAAATGTACGGTATCTAACTTGTACAATAATTGAACTTGTAAATAAAATAAAATATGCATGTTTTTGGTTTTTCAGTTTTCTTCCCCCCCCCCTTTTTTTTGTTGCTTTGTACAGAAAATTAATTTATATTTTAAAGGAACACCTGACCTGCATAAAGGGGGAAATTATAAATAGAAAATTTCATTCAAATCTGTTTTGCGCATTTCAATTTTATCGCAATAATCGAACCAGTAACAAAATCTACACTCAAAGATGCATTTTTTGTATTGCAATCGTATATTGTTAATAAATGAAATTAAAAATCTACAAGCCATTAATTTTTTAAACTTATTCTCCGTTAGTCGCCTATCCAAAAATGATATCTTATACGAAAAAAATCTGGGTTAAAATAGATTATTGCGTCGTAAATATAATCTCTTTGAAGTCGAACTATTGCTTACTGGGTCGATATTAGCGATATGCAAATAATGTACAGTCGAAGTACATGTGTTTTGTACGTGATATTCCATTCGAATACAGCTTGATAGTTATGAATAGGTTCAAGGTCAAATTAGAGAGCCCCGACATAATTTAATAGCGGTCTGACAAGGCACAAGCTGGATACCAAAATTAGTTACCGGGAACTTTTTACGCATGTTGAATTTAATAATTATAACTAGCTATATATATAGTTTTATTACCCATGACTCTTTAAACGGCCATCGTAAAGGGGTGCTCGACTACTGGTCTGTTTTATTTATATCCAGGGGCGGATCCAAGGGGGGCGCACCCCCTAAAATTGGAAAACAATATGATTTTTTTGCGTAAAATCGTGATTTTTCACACGAAATACCCCAAAATTTTCGCGCCTTCCTCCGCTCGGCGCAATATTTTTAAGTGCAACTTACCCCAAAAGGGGACATAACTCCATCTCTCACAAATACATAGGAAATGGGGACCCAGGCTAAGTCCCTAAGAATTACCTCTGAATTACCTCATTAATGGTGAGTAGACAGGATCAGGGCCCGTATGCATAAAGATTTTCCTTAGAAAACACTTAAGTTAAGGTAACCCCCCCCCCTTTTACTTAAGTGGTATGCATAATTAAGGAATATTTGAAATTGTTGAACAGGTTATACGATATAACCTGGGTTGGGTCAGTTTACGCTGAATATACCGCGAAGCGGTTTATGAAAAGCGTAAACTGACCCAAACCACTTTATGCAAGTATAACCTGTTCAACAATTTCAAATATTCCTTATAATTTAATTTTTACAACAAAATTTAATGATTCCTCGATTTTAATTGCGATTATTTCATGCGACTATTGGAATTTGTCGTTAGCGGATGAACACGTTGGTGACGTCACAATACCAACCCAGGTTATCGAGTATAACCAATGTTGCTCCAGGCGGATCAGCCAATCGGATTGCAGTATCCACATCAAATTCAATTATTACTGCTTAAACTAAGAGTTTCCTTAGCAAAATCTTAGCCTAAATAGCTCCGCCCATTCGACTTAAGTGGTATGCATAAAGCTCCTTAAAATAAGAATACACTTAAGTTTTCACTTAAATCTAAGGTACCCATTGAGGTATCTTAAGTATGTAAAATGCAGCGACTTCGAACCAATTAACAACGAAAAATGGTCAATATCGTTGATATTCATATTCAAATGAATACCGGATGGGTATTCACAGTGTATAACCGGACAGTCTTCAAAAACGGAAGTTGCTGTACTGTCCGACCAGGTAAGGTTAGTTGCTTGCAGAAATTTCGACATTTTTGGATGATTATCCGTGATTTATTCTTTGAAAGTGGATCAATTGAAGCAACAAAAATAA
>MJUT01003495.1:155610-175817 GCA_002080005.1 Gigantidas platifrons
GACTATGGCCCCCTTCCCTTCCTTGTCAATGGGACATTTTTTATATGAATGGCAGAACTATGCGCCAAAATGCAATGTGAAAAATAATGTAGAATAAAAACATTTAACAAACTTTAATACATGGGTGGAGGAGATATATAAACTATCTGACAACTCACACCCTTCTTTTTGAATAAATAGGATGAAGGACATATGAGCTTGAACTTGACACTTTTTTTTAATTCTTGGCTTAAACCTTGATCTGGACAAAAAAAATCCACCTGATATGCATGATAAATGCTATGCAATGCATGAAAATTCCCACTTCACGTTTCCCGGGGAAAGTAAAAAAAACCACGGGAAAGTGACATGCTGATCGGTATCCGATACTTCCCGCCGGGAAAGTGTTATAAGTCCGTTGTTGCTCGTTGTTGTACTTTCCGGTTATCAGATATATCAGTTTTTGAAACTGGTTTACGATTTATTTAAGCCTGAATTCGTATGTAAAGGTATAAAATTGTATGTACACAAGGTACCAGATATCGATGTTGATTTGCAGTTGAACTTTCACAGATCATTTTAAAATAAAAACTAAATTATAAATTAGATACAGTGATTGGGATTAAATTTTTTTCAATGGGACTATGTCCGTGCAGTCTTGACAGAACGGTTCGGCTGTACATGTATGTACGTCTGACTTCATCAGAAAACTAATGCGCGCGTATGACACAGAGTTTTTATGTGGAAATGCACCATTTCGTCGGGTAATGCGACTATGCATACCTGTTTACCACTACGATTTCGGCGTAGTTTCTACCACTTTTGACCCCTAAATTACGCTCTACGCCCTCATAAGTTATTTCTATGCCAACAAGTTTCAAAACTGGAAAAAATAATCGCCAGAAAGTACTCTTGTTTCTTATGGTAGATATCCGAACGCAACACTGAATCTTTGTTGTTTGAGCGGTTTAAAATTATTGTATATCCATGCTCCTTACAAACACTTTGATGATCTAGTAACATGTGTCTGAAAATTAATGGCGGAATGCCAAACGCAAGCAGGGGACTGAGCTTGAAGAAGTCACTGCCATTGATAAGAGAAAGATGTAAACATGAATATACAGAAATTTGGAATTATCTCAAACCCTCAACAAAGGGGAATACATTTTTACCGTGTTCTACTTATGGCAGACTGACTTTTCATGTCTGGTTAACGAAGAAGTGATAACCGCCATATTTGAAATTTGTCGATGAAGTTGAGAGTAAAGGGAAAAAATCAGATTTATCGTAAATTGAGATTTGCAAATATAAAGAGATTGTATAATCTTATTTAGCAATGAATTATCTTTACATTTACAGGGCTTTCAATAAGTTTTGAAGTAGTAGGCTATTTCCGAAAAGTAGGTGGAGAAATGCGCCGACATTTTTCGGCCGGGGGTTTGGGGGCCACTAAAGGCTACCAACAGCCATTACAGGTCAAAGGCAATGCCATTGTAGGGGGTCCAGGGGGCAATGCCCCCCGGAGGCTCCAGAAAACATTGTTTTTTATATCCATCAACAACTGTGGAGAGCTGCAATATCAGTAAGCTCAATAAAGAATTTCACAAAAAGTAGGTGGAGAAATGGAGGCACCTTAATACGCCGACATTTTTCGGCCTGGGCTAATTGGGGGCCGCTAAAGGCTACCAACAGGTTAAAGGCAGTGCTCTTGGAGGGGGTCCAGGAGGGCAAAGTCCCCAGTAGGCTCCAGAAAACATTGTTTTTTTTATATCCATCAACAACTGTGGAGAGCTGCAATATCAGTAAACTCAATAAAGAACTTCACAGGACCGAAAAAATATCAAGCTTTTCCTGCAGTGGGTGCTACCAATTTTCCATTTCTCGTTTTAGTAATGCAAACTAACTGTATATATTAATATTTTTCTGAACATTGTTTGTTAAAACAAGTCTGCTTTAATTTAATTTAAACATATTTTATTCAGAAAAGTACTGAAAAGGATTGGATAGCAGGACTAGCCTATATATATCCTCTGCTTTGAAGTAAACATTTTGTGGATTTTTTTTTTATATATAAATAAAGCAAAGTATTTTATTTAAATTCACAGATAAATACAAATTTTAGTGGATCTTTTCAACCATTTGTCTTAATCAGGAAACACCTTGTAATATTTGTCCATTTCAAAGGTTTCAATAAACCAAAAGCCTAAATCAAGTCCTCTATAGTATTTTGCACAAAAGACAAGTTTAAATTTGGCGCCAAATTGATATCCGCCTCCAGTAATTGTTACCTGTCCGGTCCAGAGTAATTCTTGTCAGTGTAAGGGAAGGGTGCAAAACTGAAAAGGGGCAATTTTATGCGTGCACAGGGCAATATGCCAGGGGGTCTGAATCAATTAATTTTCTCTTTAATGTGTTAATCTGGGGTCATCCCAAAATGTCTACAGGTCAATTTTGGCTAATTAGAATTTTTTTTCCAAAATGTCTACTCCCTGATTAAAATTTATTCCTAAAATGTCTACAGGTAATTTTCTTATGTTACTTCATTTTGGTTTCTACTAAAAATAAAGATTGTTGTCTAGAAAAAAGGAAACAATAACCCAAAGTAGAACAAAATTTGATATAATTGATCTCATGCAAATTATGGATCAATTTATACCAGTATTGTCCACAACACTGGTATAACTGTAAAATTTGTCAAAATATCTGTATAGAGAATATTGGATACAACCATACTGGTTTATTTTTACCTTTTATCCGAAATTTTTAATTATTCCATATTGTGGGTGTAGTGCAACTCTAATATAAGTACAAGTTGTATACTTTGTGGTCCAAACCTGGACTCAATACAGAAAGAAGAAGTAATGGATGTCTATTTACGCATGTGTGTTATTACTACAGGTAATGTATAAAACTGGTTGTTGCTAAATATTGTCTTTGTTTCAGTTTTAGTAGACAGGTTTTTATTTCAGATTAAACTTAAGTGGTTTTATTGTGTTTGATAATAAAATATTGTAAATGGCTTATTTTGGTTTGTTTCAAGTATATATATAACAAAGGGAAATAACTCATTTTTTATATCAACTTGCAAAGTTGAAAAATACGATGTCAAACTTTTGTTTTCCTTTGCCACTTTCTTTGCAATTGCATTTTCTTTCAGACGTCTTTCCCGGGAAGGCATTGTACTTATAATTTCAAATATTGATATTTTCGTTCATTAAACTGCACTTGCCGTTTCTGAGATTGCGACTTTAATTTTGTCAGTGTCCTTGAACTTCATCAAAGCTTGGAGAAATGGTACAAGAAAAGAGTTTTGATCTGGCATTTCACTCTAGTTTTAATCAAAATAAATTATGGACAAATTGGAGATCAAACAGGGCTCTATTAAACCCTGTATTTTATACAGGATAGTCGGTCCGGTGGAAACCAATGTTTTCCGGACCGAATTTATTTTTACCGCATTTGTTTGGGAATCTCTGGGATACAGTACTAGTCCTGAACAAATCTCTCGATCAATGAAAAAATGTGTATTAAACAGTACATCGGAAAACTGTTATTCCAGGAAGCAAAAAAATATATAAATAAAGTGCCATAAATATAGATTTGATTGAAATAAAATTTCAAATTTTTTTTCTCAACAAAATAGCCGGCAGTCTTTCTCTAAATAAACGGCGAAAATTGCCGGCTACCGGCTTCTATTGAAAGCCCTGTGTCTGCTATTTTCAAAATGGCTGCCAAAACACGGCATAAAAAATCAGCAGTAAAAATTCAACATTGTCCGATATCATCCAAATTTGATATGGGGGTAGATTATGATGTCCCGTATTGATTCCCAATATTGAAAAATTTCTACCATCCCCATTTTCAAAATGGCCGCCACAATACCGCAAAAATTCAACATTGTCCGATATCATCAAAATTTGATATGTGGGTAGATAATGATGTGCCGACATTGAAAAAATTCTACTGGTCGCCATTTTCAAAATGGCCGCCACAATACCGCACAAATTCAACATTGTCCGATTTCAGCGACATTTCATATGTAGGTAGATTATGATATCCCGAATTGATTCCCGACATTGAAAAAATTCTACCGGTCGCCATTTTCAAAATGGCCACCACAATACCACACATTGTTCGATTTCAACGAAAATTTATATGTAGGTAGATTATGATGTCTTGAATTGATTCCTGACATCGCAAAATTTCTACCGGTCTCCATTTTCAAAATGGCCACCACAATACCGCAAAAAATCAAGCTCAGAATTTGTCACAATGCAAAGTGTTCATTTAAACCTGTTGTCAGTGACCGGTTTGGGAGACTTCATAATCGTTAGATTATAATCATATCTTGTTAAAATTTAATCTATGTACCATATTTTACGGACTATAGGTCGATGGGGACGATAGGTCGAATTGCTGGTTTTCGGCAAAATTTTTTGGGGAATAATAAAAAAAGGTCGAGGATGCCGATGACAACTTGGGTAAATATCATCACATCGAACAGGTTTTTTTTTTTTTTTTTTTTACATCGGTAAACATTTGTCCTATAACGATGTTCTTCTGTAAGTATATGCAAGTATTAACTCAAGAATACTATTCTTTTGTGTCATAAACGAAACAATTGTGTGTTTTTTTTATGAGGAGTCTGGGTTTGTAAAGCTAGACATCGATGACATTCAAATCAGGCCATCTGTGGGTGTCACAATAGATGGTAAATGGATGTTCATACAATAAATTAATCAAGCTGTCAAAACAATGTATCACCTTGTGCAGTTTTATTGACATACCTTTAAACTGTGTTTAATTAGTAGTACACAAATTATGTGATCGTCTCGGTCCAGTAAATTTTCAATCAGCTGATCAGGATATTTAGGTGCCGATAGAGGTTCACCTGTGTTGATTATCTCATGGCGATTATTTTATTTGTTCCAGAACATTCGAGTTTAACGAAATCGATAATTATTTTCCAGTGCATTTAGTATAAAAAGTTTTTTTTGCACGTTTATTGTGAGATATATAATACAACCGACATTTTTTACTACAACCTTGTGCGCATGCTCGTGTTCGGTACCCCTCATGTTTGATTGAAAGCTATATAGCTATATTTAGATATTTTGTGATAATAATTTTATATTGTAAAACGATCCACCCTGTGATTTTTTTATAGTATAAATTTTATAATTTTTTTGTTAATTTTTATTATACAATCTAATATTGAACTGATTTTCGTTAACACTTCATTCTTCAATCATTGAATATTGATTTTTTTCGGATGTTGAACATTTTATTCCCGGATTTGCACCCCCTGCAGTGATTGGGATTACCACGCGCCCCGCGCCATAGTTGCATTACCCGACGAAATGGCACATTTCCACATAAAAACTCCGCGTCATATGCGCGCATTCGTTTTCTGATGAAATCAGACGTACATACAGCCGAACCGTTCTGTCAATACTGTACGGACATAGTCCCATTGAAAAAAAATGAATCCCAATCACTGTATCTAATTTATAATTTAGTTTTTATTTTAAAATGATCCGTGAAAGTTCAACTGCAAATCAACATCGATATCTGGTACCTTGTGTACATACAATTTTATACCTTTACATACGGAATTCAGGCTTAAATAAATCGTAAACCAGTTTCAAAAACTGATATATCTGATAACCGGAAAGTACAACAACGAGCAACAACGGACTTATAACACTTTCCCGGCGGGAAGTATCGGATACCGATCAGCATGTCACTTTCCCGTGTTTTTTTTACTTTCCCCGGGAAACGTGAAATGGGAATTTTCATGCATTGCACAGCGTTTATCATGCATATCAGATGATTTTTTTGTCCAGATCAAGGTTTAAGCCAAGAATTAAAAAAAAAAGTGTTAAGTTCAAGCTCATATGTCCTTCATCATTTTTATTCAAACAGAAGGGTGTGAGTTCTCAGATAGTTTATATATCTCCTCCACCCATGTATTAAAGTTTGTTAAATGTTTTTATTCAACATTATTTTTCACACTGGATTTTGGCGCATGTCGTAAGTTCTGTCATTATGGCCCATTCATATAAAAAATGTCCCATTGACAAGGAAGGGAAGGGGGCCATAGTCCCATTGATTTTTTTTTAATCCCAATCACTGCCCTGTTAGTATACTTTTATTGCTTTATTTAAAAAAAAATAACACCAAGAACATCGATGATTTCAGTCTTCTTATTCAGGAAAAAAACCTACAGCAAAATTAAAGTATACTGTCAACAAAATCGTCATTTTTATCGAGATTTTTTTTTAGGGATTCCAGATTTTTTTAAACTTCATCCTTGTATAGGTCGATGTGGACGATAGGTCGAAGCCAGCTTGTTGAGGAAAAAAAATATCGACCTATTGTCCGTAAAATACGGTACGTTGAAATTGTACATTTCATATCCTACACTAGACACGAATATGGCTCTGTAAACGTTCGTATTATTATACACAGCACCATTTCCATCATTACTTCTTCGTGCTTTGATCATATTTCTTATTATGCCCCCAGCATGCAAAGTTTAGGGGGGAATATAGGAATCACCCTGTCCGTCCGTCCGTCCATCCATGTACCTTGTACGTGCAACTCCTCCTAAACGGCTTATTGGATTTTTGTGAAACTTTACACAGTTGTAGTACACTACCTGCAGATGTGCATGAAGAAATATGGTCGCTGTCCAAAATTTGGAAGGGGACATAATTAAACTTATACTTTCACGAAAAGGGGGGGAGGACATGTACCTTGTAAACGCAATTCCTCCTAAATGGCATATTGGATTTTTGTGAAACTTTACACAGTTGTAGTACACTACCTGCAGATGTGCATAAAGAAATAATTGCTGTCCAAAATTTAAAAGGGGAGATAATTTAATTCAACTTATACTCTCACGAAAAGGGGGGGGGGCATGTACCTTGTAAGCGCAACTCCTACTAAACTGCAAGCGGGTGAGGTCACTCACAGTTCTAGTTTATTTCTTGTATTCAATCATGTCTAATTGAGTGACCTTTATAATTTGAAACATGAAATTATTAAATTCCACAAACCAATTTGAAAATATATTCATATTCGTATCCTTATGAGTAGGTACGAATATGACTTTCTATGTTTGCTATATAACGCGGCATTATTTCCGTCATAACTACGACATTCTTAGGTCAAAAATCTTCATTTTTTTTATTTCTGTTCATTATGTTATACTTTATTGTTTTAAAGTTAAAATTACTAAATTTTTCCGGCCATTTTAGAAATATTATTCATATTCGGTATTAAGTTAAACCAGAAATATACAGTACTGTTTTATTTTGACATCGGCTTCGGAATAACACGACTCTATTTTGGATTTTAAATTTATCCCCAAAAAAAATGAAAAGATTTTCATTGGAAAGATGAGGAAATTGTATATTTTGATCACATATTATATGACAAATATTAATTCAAAGGTCTTGAAATTCTTAACTATTTCGAGATTTTATGGAAATAGAAATTATAGCAATTTGGCTGTTTCATCTACAGTACTTGGTATGCGTAATTACTAGAACCAGGGATGTCATTAGAAGCCGGCAACCGACGAAAATCTCCGGTAACTCTAGCTGTCACCACCGGTTATTTTTTCTCTTTAAAAAAGTAATAATGAGAGAACATTTATCTAGTATCAGCACTCACTTCAAGGAAAGACTGAAATGTGCCTGACCGGCAAAATATTATCCATGCCGACCGGTTGACCGGCAATTATTCTGTGATGTGTTCGGGTTGTTATATTTTATTACTGATAAATAAAATAAACACCGGCCGTGTGTCTTCTAACTCAATGATATGGAGATGTTTGTTATCGTAAACAATTAGTTATTTTCAAAATTCGTGGAGATGACTAGAAGTGCAGCCATCTTTTTTCAATGTTTTTTTCCACCTGTCAAGGTCATTGATCTAGATCGCCAAAGCGCTTAAGATATCGGTAAAATTACCATGATCTAAAACGTGTACGTGACGTAGTGTGTATAAAATGGCCACCGGCGGTGTGCCCTGTGGAACCATTATGGCTGTTCATTTACAGAAATGTTCGCATTTTTCAAACGAAACAAGAGTGATGTTTAACTTCATGGGAAAGATAGCAAAACCCTGATTTGCAATATCTCTGGATGGCTTTTAAAAAAAAAACAACTTCAGAATCACTTTCATCACCATACTGAATTAAACTACATTTATAGTTTGTTAACTGTTATGTTTTTCAAGTTAAATTGCATTGAAGAAATAAAATCTTAATAAATCTTTGTAGTCAACAAATTGAAGTGTCTGAATCACTGCCACAATATAATCAAAAGTGGTAAAAAGGGTCTTTTATCTTGAACAATTGCTGAAAATATGAGAAAAATAGTACCAAAAAAATGAAGTTTCCATAATGAAATTAAGTGCCAGGAGAGGCCTAGAATGCAGGATTTTGCACCATTTATCCCAGAGCTTCTGGGGGCCTTAAGCGGCCCCCAGACCCCCAGCTGTATGCCATCCGCATCAATTTGCCTGCTACTTCAAAATCTATTGACATCCCTGAGAACAGCCACTATTTTTAGTGACTGTTACTTCCTGTCAAATCATTCGCAAATTTTCGGATTTTACATCTACTTGAAGAGAAGGAAAACATTCGGAAAGATATTTTTAGACTATAGGGAGATTCCACATAGTTAAATTTGACGTGTAAACATCTCAAACAATGTGCCAAATAAATTTTGTAGGTCGCCAACTGGGAGATTGCTACACGTAAAATAGGTCGCCCAATGGAAATTTTGGTTGCATTCGCGACTGTTTGTGGGCAAGCCTGCTTTGTGAGATTGATTGGACAACCAGATAATTTTTTGGACAACCTAAATTTTGATTTAGGTTGTCCAAATGACTACTAAATATTTTTGGGAGTTTCTAACACTGAAATACTATAAGCAGTTCTTGTTTGTGATTGGCCAATTAATTTTTTTTTTAAATCTTCTCATGTCATTTTGCCAAATAAATTAAAATTTGGTAGGAAGCACAGTGACCTATGGAAGGTTCCTTATAATATTAAGTTTCTTCAAAACAAAAGGAAAGGTAAGTGACACAGGCACAAACCCAATCAATGAGCCTCTTAATTTATGGTATCTCCAGCTTAAGGTGAAACATAGGTAATGCTTTTCTGGCTGTGGCAACAATGTTTGAACAAATTGTCAGGTTTTTGTGGTTGGATAAGTTTTTCCATTCGTGATTCTAGTCATTAATGATACTTTTCACATAAATTTCAGAATTTGATTTTGACACAGTATTAGCTTCAGAGGAAACAAAATGAAGAAAACTTCAGTAAGTATGAATGCTATACATAATGCACTCTTGCCTTTCCTTATATGCAATGTTCGTAGACAATTGGTTTAATATGCTCTCTTTAACTCTTAATAGTCTTATACATTTTGTACTTTAGTTAACTTTTTTTTTCACAATGATGAATCAAAATACATGATCATGTTTATGCTGATCCAAAAAAATGTCTGCCGTTGGAACATGCAAATCAAACATGAACTCAAAAATGTGTGTTCTATGTCTAACACAGAGCAATAGTACCAACAGTTGTTTCTGTTTGTGAAATATCTTCCTTACAGTTCACGAAATGTCTCTTTTATTTCCATCAACATTTTTTAAGCAGTTGGTGAAATTAGCAAATGCTCTTGTGCCAGAGGTGTGTAAAAATTTCATCAACACAACAAGTGCTGCAGTTACTAAGAATAGATTGTTTGTTTGATGGTGTTTAACCCCATTCGCTGTTTGTTTGATGGTGTTTAACCCCATTCGCAACAACATTTCAGTTATATTGTGGCGGTCACTGAAAATTTAAACTAATTTTATGCTAAGGGACCGACCATTTAACTTGTAGGAGGGGGTTATGGTTTTTTTTTTGTTCAGAAATTTTTTTTCAGACAACACAAGAGTTAGAATATTTATTTTATTTTGTCGCGCAAAGCGCAAATTTTTTTTCCAGAATTTATCATTAGCTATAGGTTATATGACAAAAATTCTGAATCAGATTATTTTTTTTCCCTCCACCAAAATCAGAATATTTTTTTCAGCAACATTGGGAATCCAAATATTTTTTTAGAAAAAACCATAACCCCTCCTGCAAGTTAAATGGTCTGTCCCTAATGACTTGTTTAATATACAAATGTATATGGAGTTTTTTTCATGAAATATTGATGTGAAGATCTCTAAAAAATACTCAACAAGGCCAAAATGAACACAATTTGAGTCATCATTAGGGTATGCATCCAATGATCCTGCTAACCAACATAATTTAGTTGCTTTAACAGAAAATAGAACATTGGGGTTAAAACATTCCGACAAGGAGTTCATATTTGTCAGGGGTTAAAAATCCACTAGCCCAATGCCTGGGGCTAGTAATTTCCACATTTGGGCTAGCTGAAATAATCAGCTGTATGCCCTACGGGCTAGTAAAGAAATATATTGGATATGGACAAACTTGTCAATATTCGCGTATCTACATATTCAGCTGTTTGTTACCTTCAGCCGACGGGTTATTAAAAAAAATATGCATTGGATGTCGCCCGACTCGTCAATGACTACGTTTCCTTGTTTCCGTTCGTTACCTTCACACTGTCTAGTTTCGCTTTCCTTAAATAAACGTGTCATGTGCGTTTGAGCTATTCTACTGGTTTCCGAATGTATAAAAATAACATTTATCCTTGCGCTAATTATAAATCGATAACAGTTGATCAATGGCCATGAATCAACAATCTTTATTAAAGTTTTTCGGCGGGCAAATTGAAAAACCAGCGGAGAAAAGGAAGCCACTCTCCCCCTGCCGTTTACGAAAACAGCACTGTATCCTTGAAAAACTTCAAATATGACAAAGACAAGCGGAAAAGAACATTCCAAGTCCAATGGACTAAGAGATTCCCATTGGCAAAGACCGAAACGGACGTTGATGGTGATAGTGAAACTATGTTCTGTCTTTATTGTAGACATTTCCCTCAATATGCCAATCAGAAATCCTCTTTGTATATAGGCACCAAAAACATTAGGATTGACCCTCTTGTACAAAAAAAAATGTATCACATGACAAAACAAATGAACATTTATTTGGTGCTAGAAAATATCTTACCAACGGTAATGTGGGGGGTGGTGACCGTGCCACACATGAAATCACGGTATTGACCAGAACTAATTGTTCATAGATTCGGGCTAGTAATATTTGGGAGTATGCTAGCCCTGGGCTAGTGAGCAGGGATTTCAATAAGGGCCGGCACCCACTTCAAACGAGTAAAATCGCCGGTTCAACTGTTAGAAACTAAAATATTTTTTCATTAAATAAAAGAAATATACAATATTTATTCACTTTTTCATCTTAAAGATTTTTAAAATCCACAATTATACAAAAAATAATACATTTGAGGAATGATAGCGATGCATTTGTCAGGGGTTATCTAATACTACGGGAATGAAACGAATTTATCATTGTTCAGGGGGAAATTCTATGCTTAACTTATTATCATTTGATGTTCAATTAAACGTTTAAATGATAGAGATATTTCAATTGAAAAATCTAGAGACACATTGAAAAGATAATTATGTTATTGATGGATAACTCGTGAGATACGCAAATGGAAAAGTTTGATTGAAGCACCATTTTTATACAGGAAAACTTCCAATATCAAGTAATTAATGCTTTTATTATTATTTTATTTTATGTATTTGCATATATAACTAATTGGGATATCTACACCCTTTCACAACAACTGCTAGCTGTTATTTTCTAGTGGACTGGATGAAGGGGAAACACACGCTTTCCCACTGAATGACGTTAGGAAAAATCAAATAAAAATGGACTTTTCTACTCCATTCTCGCCAGAAAATAAAAGCTCCACGGTCATCTTGAAATGGTCTTATTGCTTGCTAAAATTAAAAAAAAATCATTTCTATGAAACCTTCTTTTTCATGCACTTGTAAGCTACCTTAAAATGCCTCAGAATGCATCATTTTGAATGTAAGTGAAAAAAAAATTTCAGGGGGGTCAAGCCCCTCCCTTTTTTTTTGTTTATCATGTAGTCACTTCAAATTCAGTCTGTTCAATATAATCTTATTGAATACCCCGAGTGAGGTGTTCCAAGATTTTTTAACCCATGACTTGTATTTGCGTTAATATTGCCTTAATGAATTAGGTCAGTGATTGCAGGCTTTTCATCGTTGGAAACCCACGGCTGATTACACTTCATTCCTCACTCCATCACCGTGGGTCGATTCGTACAAATTTCCTCGTTTTCATGCATAATTCATGAGCCTATTTCATTGGTATCTTGACCATCATCTTTAGTTATTTAAACCAATCAGAACGCACCTATTATCAAATTCAAATTCAAAATTTTATTGTCATTAAACAATACAGTTTGTGACAATTATACAAATAAACATGTAACAAAGAGAACATAAAATCGACACCTCCAATTTTGAAGAGTTCCATTTCCGTAAGCGTTAATTTGATTGGATAATTCTGTCTGATGAATATTCATGAAAACGAGGAAATTTGTATGAATCAACCCACGGTGATGGAGTGAGGAATGAAGCGTAATCAGCCGTGGGTTTCCAACGATGCAGGCTTTTGAGAGCTTCTGGTAATATATCAATGGATTTCCTCTGTCTCTTTTGTTTTTTTTCCCCCTTCAGATAAACGATTTGACAACTTCAGATAATATATCGATGGTTTTCCTCTGTCTCGTACGGTTTCTTTGATAAACGGCTTTATCGGCAAATTAGACATGTTGTCTTGCATGTGTGCTGCAGATAAAGTCTGCAGGGCTCGAAATTAACGCTAACAAGCAGGAAAATTGCTAGCTGAAATTTCAATTTGCCTGAATTTTGCTAGTTGTAAAAAATTATGTGTTCATAATCGTATCTGAACTATGACAAACGTGTAAATTTGTTTTCTCGCAGGATCGGTAAAGATCACATTGACTTCATAAAAAAGAACGGTATAGTTATGTATTTGTCCGAGAAATACGAACAACCATACTGGTTCCCGATTTTTAAAATAACATCTGGTTGTAATTTTTACAGTTCAAGTTACCAGTCGAAATGTCAAAAAGAAGAAAAGTTTCTGATCACGATCGCGACGTTACAAAAATTACGAAATTCTTTCGCCAAGTTTCAAGTAGATTTATAATTGTGATTACAGTGATTAAGAGGAAATAATCGTGAAAATCGTTGTGTGACAGCTGTTACACTATCGTATGAACACCAGAGCTGCCAACCCTCCCGTTTTTTGCAGGAGCCTACCGATTTTCGGCCATTTCTCCCGACCTTCCGCATCGGTACCGTTTTCTCCCGAGATTCGTTTCGGTTTTTTTAACCGGATCTAGAAAATGATCAATGGAACAGCCATGTAGCCCACGTATAATTGTGTGATTACAGACTGTTACAGCTGTAAGTTGGCGAGAGGGACGTTTGTTAATGTAATAGCAGTAAAAATGGCATCCAAACGTCAACATGAGCATGAGACTGATGTTGAAGAGGACGACCGCAACCGCACTGGCGTCACCGCGAAAAAAAAGAAATGGCTAACGAAATTTAAAGGGTGTTATTCATCCGAATTTCAGTGCTTAACCAAGTCACCAAAGAGCCCGGTTTTGCACATTGCAAATTTTGTATCTCGGTAAATGCAGGAATTTCTTATCAGCGACACTAGGCAATAAATACAGGTAATTTATTTCACAATTTTATAAACCTCCCTTGAAAAAATTGAAAACTCTCAGAAAACATGCCCAGATCTCCCTGAGATCAAAATTTTGGGTTGGCAGCTCTGGAACACAGTCAATGCGTATCTGCTTGCAAGAATGGTAAGATTACGATTTTCGTTTATCCAACTTTGGCCTAGCTAGAGTAAATCAATTGTCATGTTTTTAACAGTAGTGATCTCATAATTTTATTCAAATAATTATTATTGCTGTTTCCACCTTGATTAACTCTAACTCATCTCTTTTATACAATTTTCACACGAAAAAAAGCAAAAAAAAAAAAAACAAAATTAAGACAGGCATATTTCCTTTACTGGCTTTAAAATAATTATTCTGTCACATTACATAATGAAAGATAAAACAGACAAGCCAGTTATTAGTTATTATCTTGGTAATAATTATAAAACATTGTTTAAAACACTATGTTTTCATATGATATGGCCATTCTCCAGGAAATATTAATGCTTGTTTGTTTATATCAGGTACATGTTTCTTTTAAGAAATAAATCATGGAAGCCAGAATGTCCGGGAGTGACTTACTTAAATGGTCAAGGACGCTTTTCAAAATGCGATGTAGTCAGAGACAGTGAATTGCTTGATTTAATAAAACACATAAAACCTTACAGTCTTATTGTTACATATTTCAATGAAAATAACATCCATTTTTTTTAAAATTTGGTTGCTAGTCAGGTCAGTCTGTTTGCTAGTAGATTTTTATTTAACTAGCAAAGTTTTGCTTGTGGTGAAAAAAGTTAATGTCTAGCCCTAGTCTGGATTACTGAACTGACCTTGATCCACAAAAATATTAGGTCAGTTCTTTACTTGCCTGCATGCGCAAGAACTGACTGATGTGAAAATTATCAGTCAGTTTGACTGCAAACACATTTTAACGTCCCAGATAAAAAAAAATCTCGATGTACATTATCACTAGTATCAAAGCTCATCCTGTTGGACTTGCTGCAATAATGTCTATCTCGAACTTCAAAACTGCCGTTATTCTATTTTTCTTTTTCAATTGAATTAGGTGAGTCCACATTTTTACTCTAGCAGAGTTTTGAATAGTATTTATTTCGAATACATAGTTTGAATGCAAATATTGTAGAAAATACCCAAGCTTCCAGATGGACAAATAGATTTTAAGAAGCTGACAGAGGAAGAGGGTCCAGATGACATAGACCACTTTTTTACAAAGAATCAGTTGGAAAATCTATCAGATTATGAGAAGCTCAGATTTAGAAATATGAAGAAAAACTATGAAATGATGATTAAGTTGGGTATGCACATCCTTTATGTCAGTAATTAAGTATGCTTTAGATAGATCTGTACTCCATTTTTTTATTTTTTTATTTAATATGATAATTTTTGATTGAATTTAATTGAGAGAATGTGGGAAATGTGTACTTGTGTGTAGAAAATTGTTCTGAAGTGTACTGTGGTAATACTGAAGTGTATTTTACCGTCTATGATTATCAGCATGGATATATATCAATGGTTGATTAAAGAGTTCAAAATAGATATATGGATTGCTCGCTGGATGTTAAATACCAATCAATCAATCAAATATTATACCAATATCGATCCGACTCAATATCTGACTGTATTTCCTGTCAACAAAATAGATTAAAGCTGTAGCCTTTGAGAAATTTTTAAAGGATTAAATGTTTTTTTAGTTCATCTGGCCAAAGGCCCTGTGAGCTTTTGCTATTACTTCGTGTATGTTGTAAGCTTTCTCATTTAAATCTTCTCCTCTGAAACCACTGAACAAAATCAATTCAACTAAACGTGGCAAGAATTGACTTTGGGTGGAGGTCGTTACTAAAATAAGAAAATTTTGTCCATTCAAAAACCTTAGTTGGAAACATGTTATCACGTATCACTGATTTGCAAAATAAATGATTTTATAGTAATTTTAGTAGGGTTTCAGATTGGGGCAATTTTAGATCATTGACCTAAAGATTTTAGAGATGGCCTAAATTTTTAAAACGTATAGGACATTTTTTATCCTCCTGCCATAGCGGTGAGGGGATATAGTAATAGCGGTTGTCTGTCTGTCTGTCCATCCTTCACACTTTCTTGTTTACGCGATAATTTGAGTAAACATGGATAGATTTGAATAATTTTCGCATGTGGCTTGTAATTATCATTATCTTGGATGGGTTCTAACATGGAAATATTTGAAGCAATGGTTTTGGGGGAAATCTTAGTTTTTGGTTGAAAAATCAACAATTTTGAGAATTGTGTCTTGTTTACGTGATAACTTTAGTAAACATGGATAAATTTGATTAATTTTTTGCGTGTGGCTGGTAAATATCATTATCCTGGATGGGTTCTTACATGGAAATATTTGAAGCAAGGGTTTTGGGGGGAAATCTTAATTTTTGGTTGAAAAATCAACAATTTTGAGAATTGGGTCTTGTTTATGCGATAACTTGAGTAAACATGGTTAGATTTGAATAATTGTTTGCATGTGGCTTGTAATTATCATTATCTTGGATGGGTTCTAACATGGAAATATTTGAAGCAAGGGTTTTGGGGGAAAATCTTAGTTTTTGGTTGAAAAATCACCAATTTTGAGAATTGTGTCTTGTTTACATGGCAACTTTAGTAAACATTGTTAGATTTGAATAATATTTTGCAAGTGGCTTGTAATTATCATTATCTTGGATGGGTTCTAACATGGAAATATTTGAAGCAAGGGTTTTGGGGGAAAATGTTAGTTTTTGGTTGAAAAATCGCCAATTTTGAGAATTGTGTCTTGTTTACGTGATAACTTAAGGTAAACATGAATAGATTTGAATAATCTTTGCATGTGGCTTGTAAGTATGTTATACATTAAGACTGCAAGGCTGCTTTTTATAAATATATAAAACTAAATATTATGCAAGTGCGGGGGGGGATACATCGCACATTCATGTGCTAGGCAGTTCTTTTATTTGGTTACATTATTAGGGCATGCATATGACTGATAGGAAATGCTGGTTTTAGGACAATTGTCCTGAACATGTCTGAGCATAGCAGAAACTCTGGAGTTTTTTTTATCTTTTAATGGAGTCTCTTAAAATTAGCTTTAAACATACCCCTATCAGGGCTTTCAATATTTTTCAAGTGTACCAGTACTTCACTATTAACAGACGGTACTTTTTATTAAAATTTTAACGATTTTCATGAATATCTTATATAACACTTTAAAATCAGGAGGTATCCCCAGACCAATTTAGGTGGGTACCTGTTACCTCCCTTTATTGAAAGACCTGTCAGAAAATTCTTATTATCCCCCTGCGATAGCGGTGAGGGATATAGTAATAGCGGCCGTCTGTCTGTCTGTCCATCCGTCACACTTTCTTGTTTACGCGATAACTTGAGTAAACATGGATAGATTTGAATAATTGTTTGCATGTGGCTTGTAATTATCATTATCTTGGATGGGTTCTAACATGGAAATATTTGAAGCAAGTGTTTTGGGGGAAATCTTGGTTTTTGGTTGAAAAATCACCAATTTTGAAAATTGTGTCTTGTTTACACGATAACTTTAGTAAACATGGATAAATTTGAATAATTTTTTGCATGTGGCTTGTAAATATCATTATCTTGGATAGGTTCTTACGTGGAAATATTTGAAGCAAGGGTTTTGGGGGGAAATCTTTATTTTTGGTTGAAAAATCAACAATTTTGATAATTGAGTCTTGTTTACACGATAACTTGAGTAAATATGGATAGATTTTAATAATTTGTTGCATGTGGCTTGTAATTATCATTATCTTGGATGGGTTCTAATATGGAAATATTTGAAGCAAGGGTTTTGGAGGAAAATCTTAGTTTTTGGTTGAAAACTCACCAATTTTGAGAATTGTCTTGTTTACGCAACAACTTTAGTAAACATGGATAGATTTGAATAATATTTTGCAAGTAGCTTGTAATTATCATTATCTTGGATTGGTTCTAACATGGAAATATTTGAAGCAAGTGTTTTGGGGGAAATGTTAGTTTTTGGTTAAAAATCACCAATTTTGAGAATTGTGTCTTGTTTATGTGATAACTTTAGTAAACATGGATAGATTTGAATAATTTTTGCATGTGGCTTGTAAGTATGTTATGCATTAAGACTGCAAGGCTGCTTTCTATAAATATATAAAACTAAATATTATGCAAGTGCGGGGGGATACGTCACGCATTCATGCGCTAGGCGGTTCTTTTATTTCTACTAGGTGGGGGCCATCGTGTTCGTGATCGTATGGTATTTAGATTTATAATTACCTGTTTAATCACCACTAACGTTGTGAGTTCGAATTCCACCCAGGTGAGGTATACTTGATACAACATTATGTGATGAAGCTGTCAGTGACTTGCGACAAGTCGGTGGTTTCCTCCATCAATAAAACTGACTCACGATTTATCTGATATATTGTTGAAAGTGACATTAATTACCATAACCCCCCTACTCTACCAGTATTATTTAGTCTTCTCGCTCTGAAATATGACAGAAGCCATGTCAATCCTACAGTCAATAAGTATGTGAACCAAAGTAAATAAAGTGATGTATATTATATGTGGAGTTGTGGTTGTTTTCTGGGGTTTCATTTGATGTCTCCTGCACATTTTATTCATATCCAGTAGTTAGTACAATTATGAAATTTTCAACAACAAAAAACGTCACTCTATTTTCCTAAAAATAAAAGGGTAGGTAGATTTTTTTTAAAGTAGCAAAAACACTGATGAGGAAGAATTTTGGTCTTAACATTTGACTGGAACAAATGTTTATAGTATTATAACTATTTTTACTTTCTGAATATTAAAAGTAAATCTCAAGTAATCAAGCAACGCAGTAATAGACGAATGTGCATTTAGTGCCTGAATTAATTACCGTCGTTGAGTTGTGAGTGATTTATTTTCAATATTAAGAATGTTTGAGTAGTTATTGTATGTATTACATAAATTTTACACTTTGGTTTGCGGTAATAAGACATGTAAAAATGGAATTTGTTTTTCATTATCGGATTTTCAATACGATTTCCGATTGTGATGACATTGGTGCTGTGACGTCACAGTGAAATAACTTTTTTTTTATTCCAGCGAGTGAAATACCGGAATTTATTTCACTTGGAAATCTCGGTATTTCTCTAGGATCTGTGTAACAATCCATTATATATACTCCAATGGAAAAAATTATTGAAATATTTATTTCTAATGGAGAAGAAATATTATGGAGTTATTCATAATGAATTATCCAAAGGAACTGATAGACGTTCACAATCATTGAATGTGAGTCTCATATTTCTCTTTTTACAGGATTACCAGCACAAAAGCCAGAGTTTATGGAAAGTCACAATAAGAAAAGAAAGCATACTGTACCAAACTCTGATTCTGACGAGGAATGGAAACCAAGCTCGGAAAAAAATAATAGAAATCCTGGTTAGTGGTAGACAATATAAATTATTTTGTCATGTATCAGGCTATAGAGTCTGCTTTATCAACCACAGACCCAGCAAACACACGACGTAACGCCGACGTCGGGGATTCGTCGTCTGAACGTAACATCTGGGAAAAACGTTGTCACAACGTTGTGTTCACGTAATTTCACAACGTTATATCACGACGTTTATACAACGTTACAAAATTACGTCTACACAACGTAAAAATATTACCACCATACAACGTAACATTGTATTACGTCTACACAACGTAAAAATATTACCACCATACAACGTAACATTTCATTACGTTGTAGCGACGTACTATAAACGTCCTTATTTTTTTCGTTTGTTGTCGTGCTTCTAAGTCAATGTTTACATAATACTAAACTGAGACTGTGGATAGGGGTAAATGGTATATTTATGTAACAGAAAAACTATCTTGAAATTACAAGGCTAATTTGTTAAGAAACCGAATCTTTGAATAATTTACACTATAAAATATCTTAAGTAACAAAAACTGTTGTAAAAAACTTATTTTTTAAAATTCTCATGCAAAGTTTGAAATTATCGCCATATAATCTCTATTCGTACACTTCGGATTTTATCGGCAAACTCTTAAGTAAAAATCAGTGCATGCGTATTGATACCACGTGCAGCATCCCGCATCTTTCAAAAATTGTTCAGATACAACAGATCAAATTCCGCTTTTAAATCTCGACTAAGACAAAGAAAATTCAAAGAAAGAAGATATCGTTAATCATCATTAGTACAGTTATCAGAAGATTACACTTAAGGTAAGTACACTTTTTTTGACGCAAAATCAACATCAACTGGTCAATATAGAAAAAGGGGGCACGTACAGTAGTTCAAGTGGTTCGGTTTTTACACTGATATGACTGTAAAAAAAAGAATTTCGACTATTAATTAATAGAAATGACACTGTAATACGTAAGACCGAGTTTTCACTCATTTATCACTTGAACTTTTTTTTAGATTTATTTGTCTTAGAAAAGGGGGCATGCATGATAGTTGTGCACTGATACAC
>MJUT01003495.1:180622-196054 GCA_002080005.1 Gigantidas platifrons
GACCCAAGCGCACTTATAATGTTATGAATCGATAATTTTTTATTGTACACATCTAACTTGTGTCATAATACCAAGCCAATTCAAATATTACCACTAATTAATTTGACAGATTGTGAAATAAACATGTGAAATAGCCTAAGGTAAAAATGTCAAAGACAATGACCGGATGTTTCACCTGTGATCCGATTTTAATCCCAAGGTAATTACAGAGGTGTTTACTGCTACGGATTTTCCGTATTTACCACCGATTTGAGATGCAAAATACGGACTACGGATTTGTTCGCGAAAATACGGTTTCTGTGGCATTTCAAAATTATAATTTCCCACACTTAATTTTCCACGAAGCGCTTGAATACTTGTATATATGAGTCAACGCATAAAACGTTAAAACGATCAAGACTTGGAATGCATTCGGAATACTTCTAATTTATCGTCTGTTTAGCGTCTGAGAAATGTGCTCGCTTGAAAATCCGAAATGAAAAGATGTCAGCAGCCAAAGCTGCAAAGCGGGTTCTGGATTTGGGGGTGGAAGATCACGACGTCAAATGTAAGCCGCCAAAGAAAAGAAAACAAACACTGCAGAAGTATACAGACTCATATCACGATTTGTGGCCTTGTTTGACGGCATCCAAGCGTGCAAGTCTGATTTTTCGTGCAGTCATGCCGGAAAAATGATTGTAAAACTAAAAGACACGTTGAGTCTAAAGTAGGGATGTTAAAGGTATCGTCAGCTGGGCACTCGCCTATCTGTCACCATGTTAACCTTTGATGTTACAAACTGCGTTAAAACAGCCCAGAATTTATTAGAAAGGCAAAAAACTAGAATTATTAAATCCAATAATATCAATCTTACAAACAATATTAAAAAATTCATATTTCTCTGCATAATATTTCTTTACGAACGATTTATTTCTTGTTGTTTGTTTGCTTCTGACTGAAAAATCGACGCCATCTTGAGAGAAACGCATCACATGGCTGCTGCAAATTTAGCTCGGATCATGTTATTTTCATTAAAATATTTGAAAACGATGCCCTTTTGTAATCATTTGAGGTCCTTCAAGGGGATGATATATTTTTCCGTGTAATTTATTGGTAATTTAATTGCTTTCATCGTAATTTAAAATCACTAATGTTTAGTAACGAATAATTTACTTCAGATTGAATGGGACCTCCCAGGACCATATTTTTAAGAGAATTTAACCATCTCAGTATAATTAAAAAACAACAAAATGTTAATAGTCCTAAGCGAATCTTTGCGATAACTAATTCCGTATTGATAGCCAGACGGCGAGTTGATATTTCCGCAACATTCTCATTTCCTCACCGATATATTTTTTTTAATTTAAATTATGACTTTGATTTTCCGGTCTTTTAAATCGCGCAATTGACTCGGACATAAAAGTTTTAAATCACGTACTTTTAACGCTTGCAAGTGACCTCGATTAGCAAAAAGAAACAAAACCTTCGCTAAAAATAAACCGATTAAATCAACTGATTACAAAACTCGTCTGCCTGATGCAACTTTGACGGAAGCATAAGCCAAAATACTTATGAAATCATAGTTAAGTGTATGTTTTCTAGTGACATTCTTAATTTTTGAAAGACCACCTGAAAAATAAAAAAAACGGCAGATTTTGACAGACACTTTTGCTGACGGTGGTCCTACTCAAAGAGCTGTAACTTTTGAATGACTCCAAGCATTGAAAAAATAATTACATCATTGTGTTTCTAATAAAAATACCTTTCTCGTGATATACAACACATGCTTGATTTTTTTGATTTTTTTATTTGCTTGACATCCCTATCTAAAGTGCATAAACACCATGAAACAAACGAACATGTCTTACTCTATGAAATCATTTGTGGGGCTTTCAAAATCATGTTTCCTGATTCAAAGATTGCTCAAGGTTTGTAGTCATTTTTATACTTCTATAGTAGGCAAGAGATGGTGTATGGTTTCATATCTTATAAATGAACCTGACCCACACCTCTCGTTTTCTTTCTTTATTCCCTTCTTTTTGGTCTGGGATTTATAAGGTTTGGTGGGATGAAAACCTTATTTTCTAGGGGAAGTGCTGCCCAAATTTTTTTCACTTTTGGACTTTTCATATTTTATTTTTTTTTTTAACCTATCCAGGGATGTTCTGGTGTAATCATTGGTGTCTGTGTCAAGCTTTTGTGAGTGAAATTAAAAACTTTGTAAACAATAGTTAATATGATTGAACTGATGTACCTAGAATTTAAGTAATTATATTATTCTAATATCTAGTGCAGCTGAACTTCTACTTAGCTGAATAACATACATTATGCTAATAGGACATAACTGAGTTTAACAAATTTCCCTGTCATTTATTTCAGAAACAAAGGTAATAAATCCTACAAAATTTCTTTAGTATCTTCAAAACATGACTCAGGTACTGTCAGAATGCAGGAAATGGCATCTAATTTAAAAAAAAATATTTCAGACCCCCTAGAAATTCGCGTCACTTTGCGATGCTCAACGGTGATACTACTGACGGATGTCCAAAACTACTGATAAAACTGGCCAATACTACTGATAGCCTTCATTTTGGGTAAACACCTCTGTGATACATGTATATATGCACTGACTATATGCTCAGGGGGGAGAATTAACAAATACTAGTACCAGTTTTATAGTCTTTTGTTTGACCTGATTGGGACTTCAAGCCACAGTCTACTGTACTCCAGATGATCATGGTAACAATTACACCCCCAAGACATTTAAAGACGAATGCACAGTAGCAAGCAACATTTAAAGATATAATACACTACAATACCAAGATACACAAAATAGGAAAAATAAAAATATAATTTGGACAAAACCAGTGAGATCAAGTTGGCTGAAATATTATCTCCTGTTCCATAAATGACTCGAGCAGGAACAGGAAACAGAGATTCACAAATTTATATTATGTGACAATTAGGGTTGACATTAATTTAGTAATATTATGATTAAATGAAAGTAAATTTAAGGTTTCGTTTTCTTTTGTTTAACTGATAATTACTTGTTTAATGAAATAATTAATAGTAATGCTCTCTCATTTTAGACGAGATTCCTTCATTTAAGAAGCACATGAAAATCACCAAGAAAGAAGAAAAGACAAAGCAATCGGTTGTGAGTTTCTAAACGGTTGATTTTGAGATGTAATTTGTAAAACTGAATGCAGAAAAGATGATTTTTATGTCGCTGTTATCCTCCACCACACTTTCTTTAATCTGCAACTCGGGGCAGCCATGGTCATGATCGTATGGTTGTTGGATTTCCTATACCTATATGCATTCAGTGCCCATCACCACTAAAGGTATGAGTTCGAATCCCACTCGGGCGAGGTGTACTTGACATGCACCCGGTAATTTTTCGTACACGATTTACAAATTATTTCAGTCCTTGTCTTAATTTTTTTCCCCTAATTGCCTGAACATTTAATTCAAACAAATTCTTTAATAATTTTCACTTGTCCAAATCCAATTGTACTTGTCTCTCGGGCTTCGGGCTAACACAAAGCCTGTTATTTAAAACATCCAAAACATTTATGAGAGAAACCATGGTTAAAATTTATATTTGGTAAAAAAAAAAATATGACTATTTTATTTACTTTCATTTATTTTTTTGCATATAGACATTAAAAATTCAATTGTAGTGGAGATAGGTAAAACACAGTTTGTCAAGACTAATATTTTGCCGATGTATTCCAAAAATGGTTTGATAATATCTGATTGGTTGATCAAGTAGAACGACAAAGCAACCGATTGGATTGATCAACATTATTTTTAGCAAGTTAAATTTTGATCAGGGAATGAAAATTAATGAATAACAAACAAATTTTTACGATTTGGCCAAAAAAAAAAAATATGTATGTTTCCTATTACATAGAATTTTAAAATTGGGTAGGTAGGTAGGTGTTTTTTTTGGGGTTTTTTTATTTAAAAAGGGAAGGGGGTGGAGATTCAATGCACAGAGCTGTTTACTTGTACGGATTGTCCGTATTTTCCACGGATTATCAAGTAAAAATACGCATTACGGATTGACGTTGAAAATCTACGGATTATCCACAAACCCGGAAAGAAAACATAATTGCTTCCGAAATTGGCCGATCTGTGTTAAAAAGAAGCTTTTCAATTGAAAGTGATTGCACAATTAATGTCGATCAATGTCAGACTAGACAAACATGGCAGACCAGGTTGGAGGTCAGGTCAGAGAATGGCAATCTGATAGAAATATCAAAGTGCAAACAAGATAAGACTGATACAGAAGTACCAAAGAAGAAGAAATACCTTCAAAGCTACAAGGAATCATACAGTGTCCTATGGCCATGCCTCCGATAGTCCAAGAGAGGAGAGCACATGGTGTTTTGCAGCGTGTGTAATATTTCATGTAATATATGGACTTCAGCTGTGGTCACGCAGGAAAAAATGATTGCTTCAGGCACGTTCAGAGCAAACAACACAAAGTCCTTTCGAAGCTTACAGAGTGTAATACTTCTATGACAAGCTTCATGAATGTTTCAAGTAACTCGGAACTTGATCATCGGCGTGCTATAACCAGAGCAGAGATATTGATGTGTGAATTGATAGCAGAACTCAATTTGCCTTTAACCCTGCTGATACTTTCAACAAAGCTTTCAAACTGATGTTCCCAGACTCGAAAATTGCAGAAGGTTTTTTATTTTATCACAATTTTATGTTTTCTATGTATAGGCAAGAGATGTGTATGATTCATGTCATATCTATGAATCTGTCCCACATATCTCTTTTTCTTTCTCTCAATCCCTACTTTATTGGTCTAGGCATAAAGGTGGGGGGGAATTTTCGTGATTTTTAAGGGAGTAAAGCTAATTTGTGATTAATGTACTTGCAGAGGTACATATTTATTGCACAAAATATTCAAAGCAGACATATACTGGTTTACCTCCATTCGTCTGTGGGTGTCTGAAAGAATGGTTTACTAACCCCGAGTTGCCTTTTGTGTTATTCATCTTTTATACTGACAAAGTGCTCAAAATATTGACAACTCACTGCTGGACGGGTAAAAAGCTCTGAATGCATCGCATATTGAACGGTATAATAAATGTGTATAAACAGTTTTCAATGCATATGATTACATTTTTATCCACTACAAGGTGCTGGCATTTATTTATCCATGCGGCTAACAAGTACGCCACCATTACTATTTTATAATAAAAGAGGCGGTTACGGAAAAAACACGTAGTTTTCCGGAAATTTGTCCAAAAAAAGTTTATGGTCGAGAATTTGGCAGAAATAAAAAAATAGGGTGGATCGGGTAACCGGAAACACATATATTTTTTTTGGCCTTATAAGACATGCATTGTATCAGGGGTGTGGAAATATCTGATCTGAGCACTTGCCCTCGGGCAAGTCGAAATGGAAAATTTACTTTTCCACAAAAAAAAAGTCACCCAGACTTTTTTATTGAATTGGTACAAAATGTACTATGCCTTACATATATGTTGATTTATTGAGTTAATTTCTTAATCATTTAACTTATTTCCAATTAATTATTTGTTCATTTGCAAAAGCTAATCATGAATTTTATTGTCTAAAAGTTTCCTTGTATCGCAACCAAGGAAAATCGATTAACTATGTTTGTTGAAATTCACGTTTTCGTTTCTTTTCGTATTGTTTATCCTTCTCCGCTTGCGACTTTCGTTTTAGCGATTTATCATTATTTTTAGCAGTAGCAACGGATTCTTTTCTTGGTGTTTTAATATGACAAACTTGTCCATCTTTTGAAAAATCAATAATTCAATTTTCGGTATACAGAAGATAAAACCTAGGCGTCAATCCCGAGTCAATGAGAAATGCTAATGCAAAATCTAAAGTTGCGTGCCTAATTTGTCTGTCTACATCGATCTATTTTTAGTCATAAACTTTTAACCGACATGGTTACAGATTTTTGTTATGTCTTGTTTTATGATCTTTTGACAATTATCAAAAGAAATTTGATTCCCTCCCCCAGAGAACAAGGCCAATTTTCACTTGTCCATGGACAACCAATACACAAAAATTTACTTGTCCGGTCGGTTATGTGTACAAGTCGGGCATGGCATTTCCACACCCCTGTGTATATTTCTGTACATTTCAATCAATTTTATACAATGCTCATATCTATTTTTTTTTTCTTCATTTGTCCGATCAGATTAGTACACTTAGACTTTTACTTGTCCAAATATAAATTTTAGGCGTCCCGGGCCATCAGACTACAGTACCATGTGTCCAAGTGAGTCAATTTAATATTCATCTTGTATTTTATATTAGAAGAAAAAAGGATCCTACAAAGAAAAGAAAACAGATGGAGAAAACGAACAGACACGTAGATACCCACAGAGACAACTACCTGTGACTAATTATATGTACTTAGAAGTTCCTGATGATGATGAATTCATCTGTAAGTAAAATGTTTTTGGGAAAAATTTTTTTTTTTAAATACCAAATAACAGAAAAGATGTTTACTGTACTGATCTATGCCCATTACATGCATACTGTGTTAGTACAAGACTTTGTATCACTACTGGTTACTACATGTATCGGGTAGTGATGGAGTTGGTTCATGTGACAGGTGAGATCTGATACAAAGTTTTGTACCAAAACACATTTTCCTACAGAACAGTCTGTGCCAAATAAACTAGCCTTAAACCCCAGTCTAGAAAAACTGTTTCGTGCTAGTGAAAAATTAAGGAGAAAAAAATCTGTTTAATCGAAGTAGATTTAATGAATACCTGAGTGTAAATTGGTAAATAAATCGAGGGGCCCGACTGGCTCAATGAGTTAGGTCAATGGATCTAACAGCTCATACAAGCCCATCACCAATACGGGGTGGGTTCGTGCCCAGCTTTGTAAATTACAAAAAAGGGTGCACTCAACTCGCAACCGCAAGTGATGAGGTTTACCAGTTGCTAGCCCAGGGTCGGTGATTCTCTCTGGGTACTACTTCGGCTTCCTCCACCACTAAAACCGCTCGCCATGATATAGCTGAAATATTACTGAAAGTGGGGTTAAAGCACCAAAAAACCAATCAATCAATAAATCGAATAAAATACTGCATGTGCAAAAATGCAGAGATCACCCTGGCTTTTGAAGATGATGGGCCTTAGGCCCATCATCATCAAAAGTAATGGGCCATTAGGCCGGGATATGGGGGCTCCCTGGTCCGAAAACGATTTTCAGCAATTTAAGCGATTCTGAGCAATTCTAGAGGCATTAAACCTTGTAGTTTAGAACCTTGTTTCCAAAATCAGAATGAAAGAGTCATAACATTCTCATCTCAACATGGTATATATAAAACACGGGCACTTATACACAGTTTGTGATGAACAATAAAGTCTGTACTCTCGTGTTAAAATTGTGAGAACTGGAGATTCATGTTTTTTTTATTTTCATCAATTACATCTGAAAGTGCAGACAATAAATCAACTGCAGTAATGTATGATCTGTAGTCTGCTCTTTTGTTTACATTTAAAGAATCCAAGTTTGGTGTTCCCACCTCCTTCAAAAATTTCATCATATTAGCATATTTTGACAAAGCAATACCTTCTTGTGCAAGGAAATATACAGTTTTTAGTGCAACTGTTATAACAGTTTCTACCTTGTTACAAACCCTATTGACAGAAGGTGAGAGATTGGATCTTTCTTTTGGTGGTCAGTGAGTGTTGATGTTTTAAAATTATCACAACCAGCTGTCATAGTATTGTTTGCTCCAATGCTAATGCATTTACTGCAGTACATTTTGTTTTTATCTTTGTCGTATGTTAACCACGTGTATAAACTGGCACAACGGGACTGAAACTTTCCTTCTTCCTTGTTTTCCCTGGCTTCGTGTGATACGTCATCATTGACCTGAAATAGGATTATTTGCCTCTGTGGTTGTACCTGTGTTTGTGTCATCTTCTGACCAAGGATTTTCCTTCTCTGACTTCGTGTAAAATGATATTTTCGGTTGATTTTTTTCAAATCTTGCCTTTTTGGGTGGCATTTTGTTGTCATTCGACAGTTTTTGTTATAATCGAGGCCAGAGTATGAAAAACACCGAGAGTATCGGATTATGATTCGACTGGTTTACTTTTTCGCCTGATTACGTTCGCAGGATGAAGCAAAAATTAAGAACCAATCGAAACAAAATAAGTATGCAGATCCCGGTTACCGGCACACGATGTACAATTGTATAGGCCATACGTGACGGTAATGCACCCTACTGGCGCACACATATTTTTTTAATGGGCCATATCAAATTTTAGCGTGACTATGGCATGATGGCATGGCCCAAAGTGATCTCTGAAAATGTCATCTTATGAATTTAATTGTTTGAGTTTAATAATTAGCGTTGATGGCAAAGGGAGCTTCTTCTTTAATTATATATTTTTTAACTGTCAAACCTGCCCACGAAGTCACCTGTATTAAAAGTCACTTTTTTTTTGTACTGCCATAAACAATTTCATATGAATTGAACCTCTTTTAAGAGGTCACCTGCCTTATAGTCACTGTTTTTTTGTCCCAAATGTGACCTCTTAAGACAGGTTTGACTATTTATATTTTCAGTTTGTGAAGATTGTGGAAGAGAATATGAGGGAGACTGTCCTGTCCATAGCACCTTTAACATATTTGATTCAAAGGTATTTTATCAAACACAAGAAAATCTATGTTTTAATGTAGATCATTCAGAAACATTAGCAGTGTAATGTGACAAGTAAAATTTGTAGCGATACAACAATTCTTAAGGTCTGTCTCTAGATATAAACTTTCAGCATTGTTTCATATTAATTAGAGTTGTGATGAAGTTAAAGCGGAGTAAGATTGGTTACCAGGGTAGTGGTGGAATGGACGAACGTATCGTGCGTTTATCTCACAGCTGTTATTTATATATACTTGGTTAAAAAGTAACTCAATTGAGCATATTTTATTGGCCAACACAATTCATATTTAAAAAAAGGGTGAAGTTTATCCCTTTTGGAAATACGGAAATGTTCTACTTGTCCTGGGTTTTTTTAAGCATTCGATACTTATAAACACAGTTGCTGGTTCATGTATGTCTGGGTGGACATATCTTAAAAGTCTTTCCTCTTGATCAGTGACAGAAAATTCCGGCTGTACTGCTATCTGACCTTATTGAAATAAATCCATCTTGCTGGATCTATTACATCATATACTACAGATATAGTTTTAATAAAGTTAACGCAAGCATCCCTGCCTAAATGATTACTGTCCAAGTAAAGACAATTTTTAATTTGAATTTCACATAGGAATGTGTAGTCAGAGAATGACTGAATGTTTTAAGATTATTGAAAACCTTGAAGAAAAACATATTGTTGTTTTTTTAAGTGTTAAAATAGTTCATACATTGGTAAAGCATTTTGATTAGCTGATGAGTAAAGCGTTATTTTTCATATGAAATGAAAACCTACTATACAGAAACCAAAAAGTATTGTTAAGGCCAAAAAAATATGTGTGTTTACGGTCACATGTCAAAACAATCTAGGGTCGGTCGGCATTAATTTTTTTTTTTACTATCGGCAAAACTGGATATAGTTGTTCTGGAATCCGATTCCGATATTTCATTTTCGAAATTTCCGGTAAGTTGTCATTTGTTGAAACTGTTTTATGACGAGTACGCAGTTTTTCTACCTTCTTTGCTCTCAATTTCGACAAAAAGCTAGCGGTTGAATAAATAAAACATTGCTGCTGATTAAACAACAAAAATGGTTAGGGCTGTTCCAGAAAAAAGTACGTCTCTCTCCCCCTCCCCAGGATGGCACTTTTTTTTCACCCCCACCACCCATAGAAATAAATTTGACATTTTAGGCATGATCAATAGAATTAGAAAAAAATATATAGAGACCAGCCACCCATATAATTTTCCTAAAATACCACCACCCATAGAATTTATTTTATATTACCCACAACCCATACAATTATTTTTATTCAAAATCACAGACCACCAATGAAATTGATATTTCGCTTAAAACGACCATTTTTTTCTCCAGTTTCCCCAACACATGGTTTTCTAAAATTTACACAAAACGAAACTTCGAATTATTTCTATTTCTTTATATTTTTTTTCACAATTATGAATAGACTAAAAACTTTTCTCTTGGGAAAGAAATATTTTGTAATACAACGACTCTGTTATAAATCAAATAGCAATTAATCGTATTAAATGTATTTAATCAGTCAAGGAAATTAGGATTTTAATCCACAGGACATTCGGTTCTGTGAACTATGAGGAATTACAGGACCGAACTAGATTTTACAGGACCGACAATTAAATAATATATATTTTTTTAAATAATAAATTTATTGATTGCATTAAACTTGCAATCACAAACAGCAATATCTACTATTAAGACAGCGGCGTAAAGGTTTGAGTGCAAGTGCTCATGTGTTCGTGCTCCGGTCGGATCAGACCAAAGACTATAAAATTTTTATTTTTTGCTTCTCTGCTAAATACGCAGCATTAAGGAGAAAGAGCAAAGACTGGCTGACTCTGCATCAGTATAATGTGTCCAAGTGGGATGACAATTATTATTATACAGCATGCAGGGATTTAGCCTGGATTTTGAGGCCATTAGTCACTTGCGGAACAGATTTTTTTTCAAGAATATAATGAGCTTAATCTTATAATCAGTTACGTTGCCTTATTCGGTTAGTAATGGAGATTGAAAACCTCCTAGGATGGGAACATACTCTGCAAATTAACAACCAACTGATAAAACATAACATTGCCACTATTTTGATTTCAATACCACACAAATTTTAATACCCCCCCACCCCCCATTTTTGAAATATTACTGTACTTTGGTCTAATGCCACACTATTTGTAATAACCCCCTCCCCCACCCATTTTGAAATGTTACTGTACTTTGGTCTAATACCACATCAATTGTAATAACTCGTATTTGTGTAGTCTTCACCAGAAGAAAAAAATTCTGCCAGTTTTCCCAATGGTCCAACTATATATTCTTTGTAGGAAATCACTATAGAACAAACGTCAAAAACTGAAGCAAGTTGTAAAATAAATAATTATTTCTCAGACCTCATAATCAAATTGCAACAATTGGAATAAAAAATACTGTAGTTTTTTTTTAATTGCAGACACGTGTCTGTTCTATAAATAGAACGCAATTGTTATCCGGATGCTGATCAATATATAAAAAAACTCGCATGCTTTTGTCGTGCAATGCATTTCAACGAATTGTTGATGAAGAAAACTCTAGAGAATAATATTTTTTCGAAATGCCACGATCATAACTCGAATAATTCAAGCCCTTTCCGTCTCCGATTCTCTCCGCCTTCTGTGGGTTAATGTAGCGACCAGCCGAAGCGTAATATAACGACTGGATTATTCGGGTTACCATGATCACACGAAATATTTTATGACAATAACTGTCGTAAATAGTTAGTGGCTTTGCCAAAACTTGTGATTATTTATCTTAGATTTTTCTTGATCTAAAAATAACAAATAAGAGAATTAGAAATATGTTTAAATTGAATTTACCGAAAACTTCTATTTATCTATTCTTAAAGACAGCGGCTGACAAAAAAAATTACCGGACAGTCGGTCCGGTGAGTAAGCAAAAACTACCAGACCGCCTGGAAATTTATCGGATGCGGTCCGTCGGTCCAGTGGCAATTTCCTTAATTGTTTAATACCTGTACGACATTTCGTAATATAAAAGGACAACTCGGCCCGTGGACATTTGGTCCAGAAAATCTCGGACTTCTAGGACTACTCGACCCGTATAGTAGGATATAGTGAAAATAAGATTTAAATTCCTCTGCTTTAAGTTATTTTTCACGACCTGATCAAAATTTATTGCAATCCGGATTGCCCTGTAACGGGCCGAGTTGTCTGCGGACCGAACTGTCTGGTTACCAAATCGATAATATGGGAGGTAACTCTAACCGGAAAATGCTCTTTTAAATACCCCAAAAAAACTTTTTTCTGGAACAGCCCTTATCCGAATTATGTGTCAAAATTGATAGGGTCGGTGCCAGAAAAATAAGGGTCGGTCGGTTGAGTGCTGTTCCATTTAAGTCTACCTGGGAGGGGAGGAACGCCATTTTTTTTATTTTTTTGTTGGTTGTGGGGATGAAACCATATTTTTTCATGTTGGGTGGGGGGTTCTCTTGAAAATAAATTCTGTTGGNGTGGGGAATCCAATGACTAGAAAATTCAGTAGATGGGGGTATTTATCTTGACTTCCCTTTGCCTTAAGCTCGCTGGCTTTTCACAGAAATAAACAGATATATCTGTTTTGTTGTCTAAAGAGATCGTGCCATTTTGCCAGAATTTGCTCCAAAACAGAAGCGAGTTATCTTCCCGGAAGTGGAGTTATCTATCCTTAAAGATGGCAAACTCCGTTTCTGTTGCCATGTGGCTGGAAAAAATAGGACTTCAGTTATTATCACCTATATTTGAAATTAAAATTATAGTTTGTAAAAGTAAAATGCAAGAGGCACATTTATATGCAAAGTTTAAGGGAGAGATTTACATGCCGTATATTGGTATATCATTAGTATGAGGCTCTTAATCTCGTGGAGATTAAGATTGGGTGTTTCTATAAAGAAAATTATTTTTATGATTTTTTTTTCTGGTGGTAGTCGGGTATTTCTTAAGTAAATTCTGGTGGTGATGGGTGGAAATTTTTTTCTTTTCTATTGGTGTGGGGGGGGGGGTATGAAATGACAGGTGTCTCCCCCCCTCCCAGGTATATTTAAATGGAACGGCCCTGAACGTAAACACACATTTTTTTATTATTTTTTTTTTTGCCTAACATTACAGTATACTAACTCTATTCTATAGACTATAAGCAGAGGTGAAACAAGAGCCACAGAAACATTACCAGATGGACTTCTCGTTAGAGAGTCAAAAATTCCAAATGCTGACTTAGGTGTGTGGTCAAACAAGTTGATACCTCATAGAAGCAGATTTGGACCATATGAGGGTGAAATCATCAAAGATGCAGATAAAGCTCATTCAACAGGATATGCATGGCAGGTGTGATTTATTTCCTCTTCTTCAACCTTTTCTGGGCCAGAGCTTATTTATTTTTTCACCTATGCTCATATTGTGTGCATCGCATAAAGACGATGTGTCAAGTACCATCTTTAGCTTTTGACCCCTCAAGGTCAATTATTCTTTTTCTTTTTTGGCAAGTAAGCATGTCCAGTCCACAGTCTGTGCCAAAACAATTTTGACAAACTATTGCAAACAGCATTTTAGAAGAATCATCATCTCATTGAAAATTAATTTGTTCTCATCATGACATAGCTGGAAAATTGCGGAGTTTGTGTTGAAACAAAAGTCACTCGATCACTATATTCCAGGTTTTTCTGTGAAATTTTTTAGCAGATACAGAGAAGCATATCTAAAGTGATTGTTGTTTAACTCCAACTCGGCAATTTTTCAGCTATAACATGGCGAGAGCAAGTTCATTTGCCATGAAATGATGAAGAGATCGGCTTTTAACTAGACCAACATTCTTAATTGGATTTTTATAGTGCTAGTAGCTTACTGAAACAACAGTCCACGGAATGGACATTTCGCTGCACTTGGACACAATTAGTTTGCTCTTTCTCCTTGATACTGCGTGTTTAGCAGGGAAGTAACCAATAGTAATTATATATCTTTTGGTTTTACACGATCTACCGCACTCAGCAAGCACACGGTTTTCTGCACTGATGTTTATGACTTCTGTACAAAAGATGGGTAAAGTCTATTTTAAGGTGAAATGCATAGGTTTTGAGTATTTGATTTTATTGCTTTACTCGATAAAGATACATAAATAATGCAGAAAAAAACAAATTTTCTATGCCAAATGTGTCACCGTTTATCTGTAAACAAGGGTAAATTATGGTTTATTGTCAAAGTTTAGCATGATTATCTCCTCTTGGTAAGCCAAAATTGACGTCATTTGGTTCTGATCAGTCTGCTGTGCCTATGAGGATAACATAGTTTTTCGATATTCTGATGATGAAAGTGACCAAAGTAACATCACAGGCAGCAATTCAACATAGAAAAAAATATATTACAAACATAAATTAAAAAAAAACAAAAACAAAAGCATTTAATTTGAAATAAAAAATATTTATAAAAAAAAAAAATACATGCCGAACTTTTGTACTCTCTTTACTTACATTTAGACAATATTCACCAGGGAATTTATAAATCGGCTTCTCTCAAAAAATATTGTATAGGGAAAAAACTGAATGATAAATACTAGTAGCTAGTTATTTGTACATGAACTATTACCTTCACATTTTTCTCCCTTTAATGTAAATGTATTACCTATGACTTGTCAGTAATGGTTGAATGGAGAACAGCAAGATGTAGAATTCATGTCTGTGAAAGACTAAGTCATTATAGCCTTCATTTACATTAGTTTAATTTAAGGGGCTCCGAGAGAAACAAAATTCAATAAAAGTTAAATTCTTTTCATAATATATCAGGGTTCTCATAAACTTTTTAAGTAGATGGAGAA
This sequence comes from Gigantidas platifrons, assembly GCA_002080005.1. Classification (NCBI taxonomy): domain Eukaryota; kingdom Metazoa; phylum Mollusca; class Bivalvia; order Mytilida; family Modiolidae; genus Gigantidas; species Gigantidas platifrons. The sequence goes on from MJUT01003495.1 coordinate 195,136, forward strand.
TTTTTGGAAGTAGGTGGAGACATCTTGGTATCGTGATTTTTTATTCATTACCGGAAATCGGTAACTTCTAATACATTCCAATTTCGAGATGACTCCGAATCAAAATCCGCGATCAACAAAATGTTTTGTGGTCATAGGTTACACTGGTTCAAAAAGATCAAGAGCGATCTGTTGTTTTCTAACACGGAATGAAATTATAACAGAGAACGTGAAAAAAGTAAATATCTTGATAACATTTCAGTTTTACCAACTTCTATTTTTATTTTTAAACGATCGAGCTGTAAGTGAGATTTCGTTTAATGTTAGCGCTCGTACAAACCGGAAGACACTGCTTTACACAACATGTGTCGCAACCTTCCGTCCGGACAAAAATATAGTCCATATATAGAGTCAATTGTAAGAGGACGAGTAACTTAAATATCAGAAAGAGCATGCATGCAACATTCATATATTATAAATCCCCCTTAAAATCGGGTACTTATATGCACGTTTGCTCATCTATCAGTACTTCTTTGTTGCAACGCGGATTTTGCGGACGGATATTTCAATATCTAGAAATTAATGTGGTGTTTGCAGCGCCCTCCCTTGTCCGAGTGACGCACTGCCAATTTTCTCTATTTGTAACAGCGCCCTGCCCTTTGTGACTAACGTGGATGTCTTTTTTAAAATAAAAAGTTTGCTTTTGGGAAGTGGGGGAAAAATAATTTGTTTTAGGGCAAGTAAGAAAAAAAAAGAATGTTTTAAAATTGGACAACAAAAATAAATTGTTGTTCAGGGTAAAATGTAAAAAAAAGAGTTGTACACAGTGTACCTGTCAGACCGTGCTGAAGAAAAAAAGACAACAAGCAACCAAATATCCAGACATCTTCCACTGAGACAGAAAATATCAGGTTTGTATTTTCTTAATAAAAAATATTTT
>MJUT01003495.1:213817-224296 GCA_002080005.1 Gigantidas platifrons
TGTTAATCCCAGTCTATTTAAAGCAGTATGTTAATCCCAGTCTATTTAAAGCAGAGTGGTAATCCCAGTCTATTTAAAGCAGTATTTTAATCCCAGTCTATTTAAAGCAGAGTGGTAATCCCAGTCTATTTAAAGCAGTATGTTAATCCCAGTCTATTTAAAGCAGTATGTTAATCCCAGTCTATTTAAAGCAGAGTGGTAATCCCAGTCTATTTAAAGCAGAGTGTTAATCCCAGTCTATTTAAAGCAGAGTGTTAATCCCAGTCTATTTAAAGCAGAGTGGTAATCCCATTCTAATTAAAGCAGAGTGTTAATCCCAGTATTTGCTGTTTATTTCAGATATATGTTGATGGCTCTTCAAGTTACTTTATAGATGCTTTCAATAAGTCTAAAGCAAATTGGATGAGATATGTAAACTGTGCCAGAAATGAAGATGAACAAAATTTAATAGCTTATCAGTATAAAGGGGAAATTTATTACAGAAGTTTTAAAGAAATACTACCAGAAACTGAACTTCTGGTATGGTATGGTAAAGATTATGGCAAGGACCTTGGGATAGAAAGATGTGATATGAAGTCATTGCTGAAGCCTAGATACATAAATGGAGAAGGTATTACCGGTTTATTATATAGATAGGTGTGAATTATGGGGATTTATCCGTGAAATAAATTCCTGTATTTCACATGTGAAATATCAGTTTTTTTCCTGCCGGAACTACTTTTGCAAAACTATAAGTGTGGTGGTTACGTCCCTTGTTGTGCAACGGTGAATACACATACGATTGTAAGCTGAAAAAATTCCGCGAAATGTTATAGATGACTTTGGCACATAACCAATATGACGTCATTGACGTCATATGAAGACTTGCAGTTTGAAACGTAAAGATTAGACGCTATTTGGCTTCGTATACGCTTCAATTGTGATTTAATTTAACTAAAATAAGCTTTCAAGGTAAGCATTTTAATTATTTTTGCACATTGTTGTAAATATGAAAAATAGGATTTCACATTTTCAAGATGGCAGATCCTTCCAACTGAACCCTGTAGTCATTGCTCGTAGATTCACACGCGTGCAATCAAATATACAAATAAAAAAAATAATATATACGAATTTTTTTAAAGTCTATATAATAAACAGTATAACTAAATCATACATTTTGAATATCAAAATAAGACCACTCGTGACCGAATACGCATTAACGATTAAACTTGTGGACGGAACAAGTTCCGCCCACTCGTTTAATCCTTATGCGTACTTCGGTCACTCGTGGTCTTATTTTGATATTCAAAATCTACGATTAGTTATACTATATATATTATTTATCAATCTGTTCACTGAGCAATGTTTTTGGCCATCACTTAGCTGTATTTGTTGTCGTACGTTCAGTGTAAACTATTTAAAAAAAATCTCCTGTGAAACGAAGAGTTCAATTTCAACCAAAGTTGGTCTGAATCAATTTCAGTGAGTCTGTTTCCAAAATAATATCTGATGATCCCACCAGTCCTCCAAAATGGCTGCTGGTTCTATAAATAGGAGTAGGGTAAAAATACTTCTACATACCCAGTTAATCTACATTTTTCTACCAAGCGAGCTAAAATTTGAACAGTTGTTCCATTTTCATGAAAGATATGACATAATTATGTTTATGACCCCTAAAATGAGCACCCTCGTGAATCCACATAAGAGGCAGATTTTTGCTCTGTTCGTTCTGCAGACAATAACAAAGCATGATTGTCGTTAAGGGCTTTTCCAGGAAAAAATACCCGGTAGGGTTGGAACGCCATTGATTTTTTTTTATCTAGGTGGGGGGCGTAAGACTTATTTCTTTTCTGGGGGTTGTCAAATTTCTATTTAATTAATTGCGGTTGTCGGTATTTTTACTATTTTGGTATGTTAAAATAGACCTACTTGCCAGCAAGTAGTGTTAGTGTGTGAAACTAAATTTTGTGGTATCATAGACCAATCTCTATTTTACATAGACCTCACTGTACATTATATACAAAATTTTGAAAATTTGACATAAACCAGCTTGATTTTACATAGACATTATCTATAGGTCTACTGCTAATTTCGCACACTGTTGTTAGTTAAACGGTGTATAATATTTGGTTGTTTGTTCCGAGATTTCACTTCTTTTGCGTGATTTTTAATCCAAATTGTCTCCCTTTATCTTCTGAAATATTCCGAATGATACGTTATGTAAAAGATGGAGAAATACGAATGATGAACTGGTACCTGGTTCTTTAATTTTCGTTCCTGGGTTCCGAGATAAAAAGTACCAGTCGAAAAACGAAACGTGGTCAAATGCCGAAATGGACTGGGATAATGAATTTGCCACTGGTTAACAGCCGTAGGCCTGGGGGAATATGTTCAGGTGTTTAGAGGTATGTTTGTCAAACTAGGTATCACAGGAAAGGAATCGTCTGCTTTTGGTGAGGGAAAAGGGGTGGGGGGTGATCCTCAATGGCTCAAAGCAAAGGTTGCGTACTGTCTGTGATGGTTGGGATAAATCAAAAAGTTGAATCTCGAAGGAAAGGAACGTCTGCCTTGGCTGTGTAGAAAAAGGGGGAGCTGTTTACCGTTATACATTCTTCCACTTTTTCACCTCAAAAACAGTTTTTGAAATTCGTCGGACCGAAGGGGAAGATTTTCATCAGGTCCGACAAGAGCCTCATACTTGGCGGTCCTATTGTCTGCCAAACATTTTGTTTTTGTTTTGTATGTAATGGCTTTGTCAAACATGTCCCGTGGTTATTGATTTCTTGTTTAAAAGATTGCTTATGCAACCTTGGTTCTAAATATAACGGTCGTATTTGTCTAGGTTTCATAAATAACAAATCCGGTAAACAAAGTTATCTGCAGTCGTTCTGCAACATTATCATTGATTGGTGGGATTAGGGGAATCCCTTTAAAGAATATCGCGTACAATCTCATGGTTGCTGACAGTTACCAAATATAGAACATAAAACTAGTTCCGACCAAATTTCCAATCGAAATTGAGGCGATGACGTCGATTTCTAAAAAAAAAAAAAAAAAAGCGATTCTATTTTTGTAACAGATTGTTTATTGACTTCACCATCATCAAAACGTTTTACTCGTTTTGAATTTTGATTTTTTTTAATATATTGGCAAGGATTTAAAATGTTTATTTTCTCTGCTACTGTATTTTTCACGGAACGAAGGCACCGATGACGATTTGTATCTTAATAACTTATGTCCTTACCAGCTTCAAAGAAATGTCGTGGCCCATAAAATTTATAAAATTAAAGGGTGCTCGTCCTGGATTAAAAAGGCCAGCACAAGTCACACTGCAACAAATGCAGAAAAAAGATTTAAATATGAAAAGGATTTAAACAGATTTACAACGCAAAATGGTGTGAAGGTCGTCCCTGGTTAAAATATGACCGTGATGAAAATGTCATGACATGTACAATATGTACAAAGTATGGTAAATGAGGGGAAACCGGAAATCTAAAAAATTAGCCCTAGAGGTCACATGTAATAAATGTTACATCTTAATAACACTTATGTATATGCCAAATACATGTAGATTGGTATGGAATAGAAATTACATGCTTTCAGAAATTTCTGTTAAAGTGTTTAGGTCCGGCAGAAAACTAGTAGGTCCAGCAGAAACTGATGTAGGGTAAGACCTATTGTCCTGCGCAGCAGTCATAAAAAAAATTCAAAAACTGCAAAAATAGATAAACAACACACTTTATAGGTTACACTTGTACTTGCATTACTGCCATTAAATAGTATTACAGATTTGATCAGTCTGTTTCAAATTTAATTTCTATTTTCTAGGTGGGGGTCATTTTAAGTATTTATATTATGTGGTGGTACCCCAAAAATAATTAAAATTTTGGTGGTAGTACCCCAAATTATTGACAGTGTTCCGAACCCTCCCCCCAGGTATTTTTTCCTGGAAAAGCCCTAAGGGCATTTATTATAAAATGCCTAATGTTTTTCATTTCATAAAATTCTCCTCTGAAACCACTGAGCAAACTTAATCGAATCAAAGCTAGGATAGTACTTTCAAATTTTGTCTGACATATCTTGTCTCCAATCAAGATGGCTGCTGTTACCGACAATAGAAATTTGTTTTGTTTTGGTTTTTGTTGTTGAACGGAGTGTGTTGACAGCTGTCGGTGGTATGTTGGCAAATTTTCTCTTACATTTACCATTTCTGTGAAAAACTTGACCGAAATAGGCAGAAAAGTGCCTATTTCCAAAAATATAAAGATTTTGATTTTTATCCAATTTAATGCAGTTTTTTTGGGAAGTGTTCATCTCAGTGGATTATTGGTGGGCCATTCAAAATATTTTGCTATTTTATTTCTAAAAGGGGCTAGCATATTTGAAAGGTATTTAGCTTTTTTGTTGAGTGGATTGTGTTGAGAGGTTTCGGTAGTATGTCAGTGGATTTCCTCCATCTTTTGCAGTCTTTGAGAAAAAGCCAACCAAAAGAATCTGAAAAGTGTCAATTTCCAAAATTTGAAAGTTTGAAAGTTTTTATTAATTATTTTCCATAAAACACAACAAATGTCCAAAATACAATGGATCCAGCATATTACTGTGTCTGGCACATTATTGTGTCCAGCAAAATACAGTGTTCACACTTGGATTTGTTTTTAATATACACTTGTTCAACTTTCCCTTCACTCTACATAGGTAGCCCTTTATTTATTTATGTCATTCTTGATATTTGAAAATTATTTTTCAGAAATATTTGGCTGTCCACTGTGTAGACTGTGCTTTAGTCATGAACGGTATTTATCAAATCATCTGAAATATCTCCACAGTACAAAGTTAGCATGGCTGTTGAATCCAGCATCATCAATACAGTATCAATTAAAATTACAGTGTACCATATGTAAAAAGATATTTTATTCAGAAGAATTACTTAATCAACATTATCACTTTATTCACGAGGAAGACATGATTAAAACAGTGACTTCACAGAACTCTTGTAATACAGACTGTGGTCAGAGGTTACCAGTTGATATCAATGGTGTAAACAAATATACTAATAGTAAGGTTCTATTAAACAAGAAGTGTATAATGGATGACTTCATAGACTGCAAGAAACAATCACATGATACAAATAGCTTTACAGAACATCAAATTTTAGATCAGTGCAAAAGGGAAAGAACTGAGAAAATTTTCAAATGTGGTGAAGGATATACTTTAAATAATAGGAGGTTACCTACGAGAGATGAATTGCAGTCTGTTGATGTTTTTGGAAAACATTTAACAACCAGTGACCTATTTCAAAATTACGATAGGAAAGATACATGTGATAAACCTTATAAATGTGATATATGTGGTAAAGGATTTAGTCATAATGGTAACTTACAGACACACATTAGAACACATACTGGTGATAAACCTTATAAATGTGATGTATGTGGTAAAGGATTTAGTGTGAATGGTAAATTACAGAAACACATTAGAACACACACTGGTGATAAACCTTATAAATGTGATATATGTGGTAAAGGATTTAGTAATAGTAGTGACTTACAGAAACACATTAGAACTCATACTGGTAATAAACCTTATAAATGTGATATATGTGGTAAAGGATTTAGTGTGAATCATCACTTACAGTCACACATTAGAACACATACTGGTGATAAACCTTATAAATGTGATATATGTGGTAAAGGATTTAGTGTGAATGGTAACTTACAGACACACATTAGAACACATACAGGTGATAAACCTTATAAATGTGATATATGTGGTAAAGGATTTAGTGACAATGGTAACTTACAGACACACATTAGAACACATACAGGTGATAAACCTTATAAATGTGATATATGTGGTAAAGGATTTAGTCAGAGTAATAGCTTACAGAAACACATTAGAACTCATACTGGTAATAAATCTTATAAATGTGATATATGTGGTAAAGGATTTAATAATAGTAGTGACTTACAGAGACACATTAGAACACACACTGGTGATAAACCTTATAAATGTGATATATGTGGTAAAGGATTTAGTCAGAAGGGTAACTTACAGACACACATTAGAACACATACTGGTGATAAACCTTATAAATGTGATATATGTGGTAAAGGGTTTAGTCAGAGTAATAGCTTACAGAAACAAATTAGAACACATACAGGTGATAAACCTTATAAATGTGATATATGTGGTAAAGGGTTTAGTCAGAGTAGTAGTTTACAGACACACATTAGAACACACCGGTAATAATATAAATTATGTGATGAAGGATTTAGTGATAAATTTACATGTGATAATCGTGTTAGATTATATTTATTTTTAAAAGATTACTAATAAATGATATAATTATTCATAACAACATTGGATATTCATTTTCAAATAAGGCCAAAATAAAGAATAAGTTTGTTTCCCCTCTACCTTACCGGGTCAAAAACAAATTTGATCATTTTTGAGATTTTTTTTTCTCTCATAATATCTAGGGGAAAATTGTAACATGCAATGGCAGACAGAATTCTCCCCTGCTTGTCATCCTGTTTCAGAATTTGTTATTCCAAATCTTGTAAACAACAGAAGGATGTGCTGGAAGATGTAACTGATGGTACATGTAGCATCATGTTAAAACAGTTAGGATTAGACTTCTGTATCTCCAGCCTGTCAACAAGATTACCAGAGAAACAGATGAAAATCATGAGGATCATAATGACCTGAATTACCCATACCTGTCATAAAACTAATCTTGTTTAGATTAAACTTCAGAAGAAATTTTAAGACTGGAGATACAGAGCAGAAAATGTCTGTGGAAGTCTAATCTGACGGAAATATCATCAAACAAGAAATACATTTGATGTGATAATGCAGACGACATAAAATTCATGCTAAAAAAAATGCTGCCAAACTGAATGAAAATTTGGCCAGATTTAATGGTTTGTATTGAAACTCCTGAAATGTCATCTATCAATAAAAAAGGAGTGGAAGCCCATGTTTTCATATAAATGGGCCTGTCCAACACTCTTTTTCTCTTTCTTGCACTTCTTTACACAACCTGGGATATAAATAAATTGGGAGGGTTGAAACTGCTGCGTGCAGGGGAAGTGCTGCCGAAATTTTTTTTTATGATCAAATATAAGGGCAATCTACATTGAAAAAATTCTGTACAAGTGATCAAGTTTACCAGTTGCTTGCCCATGGTCGGTGGTTCTCTCCGGGTACTCCGGCTTCCTCCACCACTTAAACTGGTCTCCGTGATATTGCTGAAAGTGGCGTTAAAACAGCAAAAATCAAATCGTTTTAATAAGAATAAGTTAATTTTCAAGGAAATTATGATGTCTGCTTTGTTGACATTATGTTGTTGTTTACACACGAGTATTTATTCCTCAGTGTTTTTATTCAAATTTTATGCAAATACAGTAGGTACAAGTATGTTCCATTTTTAAAAAATCGACAGTATGAAAGGTTGGCATTTTGACTACTAAATGACCAGCCATAGTTGCATTTTATTTTCTTTAATTTTCAAATGGTCAAATGAGCTATAATCATTACTTTGCATCTGCTTTCGGCATTTAAATATTCTTTGCCGAAATGACTAACCCGATTGTATTGCCCTCTAAAAGTTTAAGATTTTTTTAAAAGAGGTCAAAAAGGGTGTCTTCTGTATTTTTATGTGGAGCATTTATTTTTTGACCAAATTAGATGCTCTTATTTCTTGTAAAATTTTGTTTATGAAGATTGCTGATAGTGATATATTATTATGACTCTTTAATTACCATTGGCATTTTGAAGATATAAGGAGGAAATTTGAGCCAACACCAAAAATGTTAAATAAGTTTGCTTGTGATAGTTGTTTTGTCTTCTTAAGATTTCATATGACATTTCATCTACTTTTGAAAGAAATTATGTCTCCCCCCACTTTAGTGGAGAGACATTGTTTTTGTCCTGTCCGGAACACAGTTTGTCAGCGCAACTCCTCTGAAACTACTGAACAGAATTTCATGAAACTTAGTAGGTAATAAGGACACCATATGTAGTTATGCATATTACCAGGACATTTTGATCGCCTGAATTGTGTGGGAGTTATGCCCCTTTGAACTTAGAAATTTCCCGAAATTTACTACTGAAGCAGCTTGTCGGTGCAACTCCTCTGAAACTACTGAACAGAATTTCGTGAAACCTGGTAGGTCGTAAGGACACCATATGTAGTTGTGCATATTGCCAGGAAATTTTGATCTCCTGAATTTTGTGGGGGTTATACTCCTTTGAACTTGGAAATTTCCCAAAATTTACTACTGAAGCAGCTTGTCAGTGCAACTCCTCTGAAACTACTGAACAGAATTTCATGAAACTTGGTAGGTAGTAAGGACACCATATGTAGTTTTGCATATTACCAGGAAATTTTGTGGGAGTAATGCCCCTTTGAACTTAAAAATTTCCCGAAATATACTTCTGGAGCAGCTTGTCAGCGCAACTCCTCTGAAACTATTGAACAGAATTTCATGAAACTTTGTAGGTAGTAAGGACACCATATGTAGTTGTGCATATTACCAGGAAAGTTTGATCTCTTGAATTTTGTGGGAGTTGTGCCCCTTTGAACTTCGAAATTTCCCAAAATTTACTACTGAAGCAGCTTGTCAGTGCAACTCTCTCTGAAACTACTGAACAGAATTTCATGAAACTTGTTAGGTTGTAAGGACACCATATGTAGTTTTACATATTACCAGGAAATTTTTATCCCTAAATTTTGTGGGAGTTGTGCCCCTTTGAACTTTTAAAAGGCGGGCGGGCATATGTTAGCCTACATATCTTCGTTGACGCAATAGCACTCTTAGTTTTTGGCCGATCAGCATAATTTTTTGGTAGGAAGCATTATTACACTATTATTTAGAGTGAGTTCGAAATTCAGATTAATCTTGTTTTTTTTCTTGTAAAATAATGGGTTTTTTTTTTTTTTTTTATAGAAAAAGTACATATTTTTAGAATTATCTTTGTTAATGCAATAGCGCTCTTAGTTTTTGGCCGAACAACGTAATTTTTGGTAGGAAGCATTATTACACTATTATTTAGAGCGAGTTCGAAATTCAGATTAATCTATTGTTTTTTTCTTGTAAAATCATGGTTTTTTATAGAAAAAGTACATGTTTTAAGAATTATCTTCGTTAACGCGATAGCGCTCTTAGTTTTTGGCTGATCAACATAATTTTTGGTAGGAAGCATTATTACATTATTATTTAGAGCGAGTTCGAAATTCAGATTAATTTATTGTTTTTTTTCTTATAAAATCATGGGTTTTTATAGAAAAAGTACATATATTGAGAATTATACATTTCTCTGAAACTACAAAAGATTGAAACTTAATATTTGGTATGGTGGAGATGCCAATGTGAAGTTGTGCATTCAACATTTTTATCCCTTGGGCTCAGTCCCACCCCGCTGGGGAATCTATTAAAAAATGTGACTGAGATCCCCACCTTAAACCATATATATTTATGATCAGGGTGACTAGGCAGATTAAATGCATTATAGCTTGGGCCCCGGGGTCACACCCCATCCCCTACCTGAAGTGAACTTTTTAATGGTTGAGATCCCCACCCCTAAACCATATATATTTATGATCAGGGTGAATAGGCAAATTAAATGGCCCAAGATTTTGACTTGCAACTTGACTGTTGCATCTCTGATGCTTTCTCGATTTTTAGCTCGCCTTGCCAAAGACAGTGAGCTTTTGCCATCACTTGGTGTTCGTCGTCCGTTAACTTTTCACATTTTAATCTTCTGCTCTGAAACCCCTTGGCCAAATGAATTGAAACTTGATAGGAAGCATCTATGGAAGGTCCTCTATAATGATTGCTCATTTCGTCCCGATCCATTAACAAACATGGTCGCCACAAGCAATTCTTGTTTCTGATTGGCCTATTTTTTAAAATCTTCTCCTCTGAAACTACTGATCCAAATGAATTGAAACTTGGTAGGAAGCATCTATGGAAGGTCCTCTATAAAGATTGCTCATTTCGTCCCGATCCATTGACAAACATGGCCGCCACATGCAATTCATTTTTAGCTCACCTGACCCGAAGGGTCATGTGAGCTATTGCCATCACTTGGCGTCCGTCGTCGTCGTCCGTCGTCCGTCGTAAACTTTTTCAAAAATCTTCTCCTCTGAAACTACTAGATCAATTGAAACCAAACTTGGTTTGAATCATCACTAGGGTGTCTAGTTTCAAAATTGTGTCCGGTGATGCCATGCACCAACCAACATGGCCACTGTTACTAAAAATAGAACATATGGTAAAATTGCAGGTTTTTGGGTAATAACTCAAAAACCGTTAATAATATCAAAAATCTGACATGGGGTAAAAATGATCAGCACACCAAGATCTACCTACCCTGCAATTTTGAAGTAAATCTGATGACCCATCTTGGAGTTATTGCCCTTTTTTCATCAAATTTTTAAAATTTTAATACTTTTCGTCTTGTATTTCAAAAACTATAAGAGATGGATGTTAAGTT